>CH001990.1:351904-367166 GCA_000149265.1 Ciona savignyi
TACCTGTTTTCCATTCATCCTATGAAAGTGTGCCATTGTATCGCTTATTGTGTAAACTCGAACATGTCCCATATGCAGCTTGCCGGATGGGTAAGGAAACATGGAGAGACAATAAAACTTTTCTTTCCCCTATTTTGAATAATAAGAGAAGGCTATTAAAGAAAACTAGGGCTATTAAAGAAAACTAGGGCTATTAAAATGTTTATAAAAACTAGAAGCAAACTGTATTGCAATAGTATCAGGTCAAATTAATTATCATCAATCAACTTATTTGATTAGGTCAAATTAATCAACTTAAAGTTCTTCATTCTCAATCGGTAAATTTTCATTGATAAAAAACAGCTCGCCAACCAACATTGGACTAAGTTGTTATTTTTTAATCTTTTTCCTTGTTATTAAACGATTTATACGGTTTAGGGATTTACAGGGTTTTTGTACCACATTGGTATAAAGAAACCTTTCCCACCCACAATAGCATAGATTCTCAGGATTCACCTTTTGAGTGTTGGAAGTCGAATTTCGGTTTCTCCATCTTTCAGACAAACGTTTGGACCAATGTTTTTCAATTGCAATTCTTGTTTCTTTTTTATATTTCTTACTCTGAAAAAAAAAAGAAATATTACAGATTCATATGATATTTCATTAATATCTCCTTGAAATTTTTCTTTGAATCACCGGAAAGCGGGGCACAGGAGTATTTTCGTCACTAACATAATCGAGACGGATTAGAGGCTAATTCCGCCGCACTGTCGCACATGTTAGTAAAGCTCGAAACACTTTCATTGAAAAATTGGCCATAACCTGTAAATCCCCATTGTTGCTGCAAAAGGACAAAACTTATTCAATATAAAAAGTTATTATGCCACCAAATAATGTTTGTATGTGCCATTGCCCCGTATGGAAAGTACGTCACTTTTCGCCGAGATCTCGAGTGTGCACGCATCAAATATTTAAGTGTGCAAATGTCCAAGAGTGCACACTTTAAGTGTGCACATAATCTCCTTTTTATTATTGTTTTGGAAAAAACCTTAAAAAAACATATTATTCTATCCCAAATATATCGTATCCATCAGCTAACATATCTATCTACGTAACAAAAAACGTCCTGACAGTAAATTACCCGAGGTCCAGAGGTAGGTTTACAGGTTTGTTGAGAATTATACAATGTTTATGCTGCCAGCTCGCAAGCGTGTGTTAAATTACCTAAGTGTGCAAAAGACGCAGGGAGAAAATCTCGAGTGTGCAGCTGCCGTACTTTCCATACTGGGCCATTGCTATACTTTTCATACCGGTTTATAACCATAAAATCAGAATTTTCATGTACTCTCAATGTCTCAAGATCATGTTAGGTAAGAACCATGGACCAACAGAGGCTTATAATGTAATTACTAAAGAATAGCATGGATCGCTTGTATCGAGCACTTATGACCCTATCTCTAGCCCTCCAAGCAATCTAAGTGATGTTGTAGTAATTAGAGATACCAAGCAGGTACTGGGCAGTTAAGATACCGCTAAACGGTCTAGTAAATACCACTTCAACTTACCCATGTCCCCGTCTCACTATATATCCTGCGGTAAATTGTTAAATATCGCTCGAAGCTTCCAGTTTGAAGAAGCGTCTTGAGAGCAGGCAAAGCCATTTGTGGTAAAGCATACCACAATATCTACTTAGCGTATTTTGGGTAACGAATAAATTTATGATAACAAAATAAATCAAACATGCTTCCGGTACTTCCCCGGTAAAGAAAATGGAAAAGCAAGTGGGCCCATAGAAATCCAAAACAGTGGTTTTCAACCTTTTGCCTAAGCGCACCCTTTTTGATGCCGTCGAAGCACTCTAAGAAGCATTGATTTAAAGTAAATCATGCAACAAATAAGAAAATTCGTTCAGCAATTTGTTCAGCAACATTGAATGAATTCTTAATGCGGATTTGGTGTCGCGAGAATACGACTTTACGTGTTCGCAAGGTAAGTTCACAATTGCCCGTGTGATACCACCGTATGAAACGGCCAAGTCCAGGTTATCGTATGAAATGAGTTGTTTTTCCATATAAAATCAGTCAGGTAGGAAACATGTTTAAGTGCTAATGCAACCGATATCCGTGTTACAATTAACAAACATTGGATTCTATCTCAGTTCAGTGTACCTACATATTTTGAGCCAGTTATGTGTCTTTTCTTCGTCACGTCCCAGGGGAATTCCTCCCGGGATCATCACCCAAAATTTTTGTTTCTGCATATCTAGACCATGTTATCTAACAAACACGTGTCATTCCGATCTCATTAGTTCTTTTGGTAGATGTCGGGCCGACCTGCCATGTTTGTCAAAAAATCACTATTTGTCCAATTTTTCTGGGGTGGGACATAAAAATATTCGATCCCAAAAACTCTCAATCTTAAACGAGATATTTTAGCTTATCAAGGCTTGCCGGTCCGCGCAAAAAATGTTAACAGAGAACTTTTTTTTTTATATTTGTGGCTTTCTATATTTGTAAAATAAAGCCATTTACGTTTCATCAAGCGTTTATTGAAATTACAGCTAGTGGATCGTTTTGGCCTGAAATATTTGATTAAATTATCAACGCCAATTTCAATATAAAGGAGTAAAGGGTGTTTGGATGGTTGCCTTTGTAAAGAGAAGACCTAATATGGTCCAGATGAGACATGGGCCAAATCCGGCTCGCCGGTTATTTATTCTGGCCTTGTATGTTATCGACATGTTTCAGGTATAAATAGCGTTGTCGCAGCTGTATTGTACTGTGACAGCAAAATTATGATGTCACAGCTATAGGTGTTCGTCTCTTGACGTAACACCGCTTTCTGGTTTTAACCAGTGATGTAATGTATTTCGTAGTTTAATGTTTTTATCAACAGCGACAAACTACGGTGATCGCTCGATTGACCCTGATTCAAGAAGTTTGTCCATCCCGGAGCAAGATTGTAGTGGGACATGTGCGTTATAACATCTCGTTATAAAAGTTTGTTCGCATTTTATAAAAACAGCTTCACTCAATGAAGTGTCAGATAATAATTAATGTGGATGAGGGTGACACTAAACAGCAGGGAAAGGAAAGAAGGGAAAATAATCTCTAAAACTAATCAAACTAATTTCAATCCTGCCCTAAACACTAATTTCAACCCCAGACCTAAACTTCAATCTTATGTTACCCTGTGCCCTGATTTGCATATAAGTGAGCAGTTTCTCTCCTTCTTTCCCTTCCTTTAGTTTCCCCGTGATTGATTTCAGACTGAGGAAACACTAAGCTTACGATTTTCCTCACATTTCGAAACGCTCTTTCAGCTTTTTTCAAACCAATAGTAGTCGGAGCAACCAGGCGTTATTGATTTAATTTGTATTTTTGTTACAGTCAGTAATAATATTTAGAAGAACATTATTCAATAGTTGCAAGACTAGTGTAAATCAAGCCCAGTATGTGTAGGGTTGTAGGCTTAATAGTCTGATGAGGGCGGTAATGGCAAAATGGTTAGCTTGTGGTTTTTCTGGTCATTTTGTTGGAAGTGACCGAAAGCTGTTCTTTTGTGAAACGGCCCAAAAATATTTAGACAACTCTGTACTAGTAGTTTGTTTTGTTAAAGTTTGAGTTTTAAAATTCAGATTTCATTCGGATTTGGAAGAAAAATCCGGACTGGCCTTGTAAAGTTGACGTAATAAAAAACCGGATTGACGTAATAGAGTTGACGTAATAAAATCCGGATTGACGTAATAGAGTTGACGTAATAAAAAACCGGATTGACGTAATAGAGTTGACGTAATAAAATCCGGATTGACGTAATAAAGTTGACGTAATAAAAATTCGGATTTTATTCCAGTTTTGCTATATGACGTAGTAAAAAACAGATTCCATTTCAGCTTGTTATAAAAACAATAAAATTGAAATTGTTGGAATTCAAAATGAAAAAAGCAGCCCCGCGCTACCAACCCCCTGCAGGTAGGAATCAAATTTTAAGAAAATGTTCGACATAGATATAGTAACTATACGTTTTCCGTGAAAAATATTTCGCTGTGAAAATCAGATAATTTAATTTATTGTTCCATCAGCGCGCAGTCCATAAAACTGGTCGGCTGCGCTCATTTAGTTGTAGTTTGCAATTTGATAAAATGTACTGACGTGTTAAACACGTATTAACCCCTCATAGTTCTTTAATATCAATTTTAAAAAAAGTAAAATTAAAATCTGTTTCATCGGAATTGCGAAGGAACCCATAAAATAATCAAATACAGTAGGAACCCTAGGAACGTCTTTATCGTTCTCAGCAATAGCCCGGTTACCGACGTTGACCAAAATGAATTTGTCGTGGCCATGTTTATGAAATGTTTGCTCGTGAATGGGTAAAATGTATAAATATAGGGGGAACTTGTATGCGGCTGTGACGAGTTGAAACCAACCGTGCAGCTTTCGGTCTGTTGCTGTAACTCAAGTGTGACATGGTGAATGGAATTCAAGCTTAAAAAGTTTTAACGACCACGTCTGCTACAGCCTGTTCTACTATAAAGGCTCATTTTTTGGAAACATATGGGAAAGAAGTTTTCCCTCTGTTCATTCTTCCTACTTCCAAAGCGTGTTTTTCTGTTCGAAATCATCAAGAATCGGTTATTAAGTTGCAATAAAACCAATTATGGTGGCCAATGAACTATATAAATGTGTCAAAACCCAAATATTTAAGGTTTTACATTAAGAAAATGCCCAAGACTGGCGAAATTATACATATAATTTAACATAATAATTAATATTAATTAGTTAGCCAATTTTAATCAATTTAGGGTTTTTTTTTTTTTTTTTTTCTTTTTTTTTTGGTGGTTAGCCAAAAAAAAGCAAAATTGTGCACTTAGTGCGAGTTGGTGGCCTTAGGCCGATCCCCTCGTGCAATGTGAAAATTAATCCACTGGGGGAGGTTTCCCTAGTATGTGGTTGCTGTAAGAGACACCTTTCGCAGGCATCTCTCCACAGCGTGCAAGCCACGTAGGGAGGGGTTCTATTGCTTAAGGTATCCCGACACCTAAATTCACTTACCATAGGTGATATACGGGTACTAGTTTTTAATTACTTAGTATATTATATAGCGTACATCGTAAATCATAAACTTGGGTTGAAAGAAACAAAATGAATTTAAAATGTGTCTGATAAGGATAGTTATGGCTTCCCACCGCGAGGTGCCGCCATTTCACTCCTTTTTATATATTTTCGTCACGCTTGCTGTTATAGGTATGTCCGGTTAGGTCAGTGGCACGAATAAGGTATCCAATCAGGTTAAAACTTTCACGGACCGTAACTGACAGTCACTTAGATATCCCGGCCTTTAATTTAAAAAAAATAAAATTTTCGCTATTAGCAAAAATTCTATTAAAGAGGTCATCATAAAAATTTAGTATTACTCGAGAAAAGGAGCTTGAAATTCAAATCTAAAATTTAGGGATAGAGAATCTAAATACAAACACAAATATGCATACACTTCATATTTTAGTCCCTTTGTAAAAAAAAAAACAAATTTCAATTTTATTGAAACTACTGGTTAGTCTTATTTACGCTTAGTATATTAAAAAAGAAGGAAATGTCCAATCGAGTTAGATTTTCAGGTCGTGTTAGCAAATATGGTTTAAAATATTGTGACAAATAAGTAATTTGCGTTAAGAAAAATCCCCACAGTCACAAGAATATAAGCACGACACCGTTTTGCGAATTTTCGTTACCGATTACACTTTAAAAGCCGATATTTCGGGACCTGCTTTAAAAAGGGGAACTGAAGTCGATTTTAAGAACATCTTAATAAATGGAAAAAAAATACGCTGATTTCAAAAATCAAATCAGTTTCTTCCAAATTTTTTTGTTAAAGAGTTATGAGCAAATATGCATTTCATTTTATGTTAGGGGATTTCCCGTATTACGTCATTGACGTTGTTGAGATTTCGTGCCTATATGAATTGTATACAATTACAATCATGTGCCAGTTTAGAGGTGAATTAGTAACAGAAGCGCCTGCAGGAGCGTTGTATTTTCGTTTTTTTTTATGGAGACTTAGCATAACACTTGTCATATAGCCTAACTGAACCAATGTACATGGTGACAGCTTACTTTAAGCGCGGTCATTAAGGCCTGCACGGTCCCGGACCTAAGCTGAATGCTGAGGTATACAGGTCTCGTATTTAAATGACTTTAGAATAATAAGTCTTAGCAATTTATATCATAAATTATAAAAGTGAAGACAGAACAAGAAAACTAGAACAGAATTCATTAAACTGTAACTGCCAGCAATTCATAGAAATAAACCAGCCATCAAGCAAAGGCTAGACTATGCGGTGGGAAAAACCTATTTCTTTTGTAGCGTACTGCACTGTGTAGTTTGTGCGGGCGACTTTGTAATGACCTATTTGCGATAAAACAACACACGCAAATACGGGAACAAGAAAAAGGCATTATTTACGCTTCGCTGAACACGTCGCCACATAACCCCCCTCCAGAAGCGGACATAATGAGCATCAGCACTACTCCAAACTATGAGAGCAACACAGTAAAATCAAATGAGGTTAAACATGAAAACATCTGGCGAGCAACATAGTTAATCATTAAAACGAATAGGCGGTTTAATGAAACGCCCCGAGCGGGTACACTTAGCCGTCGACTCGCGTTGGGTCGTATTTTGCGGTGGCAAATTCTCATTGTCTGCTTTGCGTGGTCTTCCTCGTCGTGGCGGTTGTGCCACTGTGACCGGTTCTGTTATGTCCAGGTGTGCTGGTTTCACACGATCTATGCTGACCACCTTATGACGGTTTCCTATCTCCAGAGTAAAAGTCTTGTGGTTGCGGCTGATGACACGATACGGACCGTTGTACGGTGGCGTCAAAGGTGGACGGTGTTTGTCGTTTCGTAAGTAAACGTACAGACATGTGTCCAAAACTGGTGGTACTCGATCTCAGCCAAACGGGCCGAAAAATCTTGAATATGAGGGATGGCGTAGCGGTCCGATTGCGTGGCTGCATTAAGCCGTCTGTAGTCTCCGCATGGTCTCCACTCACCGGAGGATTTAGGAACCATGTAGTGGCGATGCCCATGGACTGGACGACCTTCGAATGATTCCCATATTTAACATGTTACGGAACTCGTCCTTGGCCACGGCAAGCTTCCCAGGGTGCAGTCGCCGAGCACGTGAATGTACAGGCGGACCGCTGGTAATAATGTGGTGCTCAACTCCATGCTTGGGTAATGTCGATTGGGAGAAATGAGGCGTTGTAACTGCGGGGAATTCAGCCAGCAACTGGGCATACACAGATTTGCCCGATGAAACAGCGTTGAGACGTGGTGCTGATTGGAACGTCGTGCCGATTGGGGTGCTGGCAAACGTTTCTGTATTGATTAGGCGTCGGCGCTTGATATCCACTAACAAGGCATTTGCCCTTAAGAAATCGGCACCAAGTAGCGGTCGAGATACGTCAGCTAAAACAAATTTCCAACTGAATTTACCGGGGGTAAATCCATGGATTCCAATCGCGAACCGTATGTACGAATATTGCTGCCATTAGCCGCGAGGAGGTTTTTTCCGGGTTTGTTGGTGCGACGTTCAAGTCCTGTAGGGGGGAGGACGCTGATTTCGGCTCCCGTATCAACCAGCAAATTGCGACCTGACAATCTATCCCAAACGTAGAAAAGGCTGCGTTCTGTGCCGGCCGTCGCAGCAGCTATGAACGGTCGGCCCTGCAGTTTCCCTGAAACGCACAAGGAGGGCGACATTGACGCGCTTTGTTTCCGAAACTACGGTGAAAGAAGCAGATGGCGTCAGTGTCGATTTCTCTGGCTGGTTGTGGGCGAAACCTACGGCTTTGTACTTTCGAAATGAAGATGTCTACGTTCTCTCGGCCTGCCAATAATATTTCGTCAGCCTGCCTTGCTAAATTGCGGTTATCGACAAAATCCTGAGAAGCTAGTACCGTTCTTATGTTGGCAGGCATACGTTCCAAGAATAACTCCCGGAAAAGAAAGCATTCTTTCTCCTTACCCAGCAGGGCCAGCATTTCATCCATGAGTGAGGATGGCATTCGGTCACCCAATGGCGGCATGTGGAGCAGTCGCTTTGCTCTCTGTGACTGCGTCAGGCAGAAAACACCGATCAATCGCTGTTTAATTGCCTGATATTTTTCTTTTTCGGGCGGATTTTCAAGTAAATCAAGCAGGCGGCATGCTGTATTTTGGTCCAACGCCGCTACGACATTGAAATATTTCGTCTGATCTGCCGAGATGTTCTTTAAAGCAAATTGCGCATCGGTCTGTTGAAACCATACTCGTGGCTGGCCTGTCCAGAACGTGGGCAGTTTAAGGGCTACGGCGTTTTCCTGTTCTAGGCTCATAATATAATTTCATTTAGAAAAAAATCGTTTCTGTCACGTCGGGGTCACCAATGTAGCGTACTGCACTGTGTAGTTTGTGCGGGCGACTTTGTAATGACCTATCTGCGATAAAACAACACACGCAAAAACGGGAACAAGAAAAAGGCATTATTTACGCTTCGCTGAACACGTCGCCACAATTTGCTCATAACTCTTTAACAAAAAAATATTGGAAAAAACTGATTTGATTTTTGAAATCAGCGTATTTTTTTCCATTTATTAAGATATTCTTAAAATTGACTTCAGTTCCCCTTTAAATTGTAAATAAGTTTGAATATGAAATCACAGTTGTAAATACATGAACCATTTTTCTTGGTTTACCCCCCAACATTCGAGAACCGAAATGTTTTTTTTATTGAGCTAGACCTTTTAGAAATTATAAGGTCACTACTTTAGCCCCTAAAATGAAATTCCACTAATGTCAAATAACAACAATTTCAAGCACACTTACCGGGGCATAGATGTAAAAGTATCCGACAAGAATATTGATGAATCCGGCGGATATGTTTATTTGAACTCCTTTAATTTCTGAGACCTTGGACATGTTCCACCACACGCTGTATGCTCAGTGTGCGTCTATTGTTTGTGAACCGCAGAATAAAATTAAATTCCTATCGACATTCATGGTATAGAATCGTTGAATGTTGTTGTGACTACAGATACTTTTCTTTGTATTTAATGTGATGGAATATCTGTAGGCGAACTGACCTCACAGTATCGCGTTTAAGTTATTTTAATGTGATCAAATGAAACACTTTTCAAGCGACAAGCAGCGTATTTAAATATCTTTTTCTCCCAACAATCTACAATATTTACAAAATGCTTGCTTTGCGGTCATATACTTCGTATGTTATTTGTGAAGTTGAAAAATAAAACAAACTTGTAAGAGAAACTCGACCATGATAAGGTTCTCATATTCACCTCCTACCACAGTGATTCTCCATATGTGTTCCTCGGCCGCAGCATAGAACTATCGATTCCATTTCTTTAGCAATGAACATACGAATCCGCCGTGTTAGTACAGCAGACATTGCCTGAACCCAGCGGAATAACGGGTTCTACTAAATTAAGGGAACATGTGAATCATACACAACACACTGAAATATCTCTGGGAAACTAACGATGGACGCGAGGTGATCTGACGATTGCGCGTCTGTTAACTCCGTTGCATTTTCCCATTTGCAGGGATAAACATGGATATCCTATATGCTCACAGACAAGTAGTTTAACCAACACATCCACCCAGCACAACCATATGGATATGCCCCACAACCAGCTCCAGTTGTCGTTGTTCAACAACAACAGCAGCAACAGCAACAACAACAACAACCGTTAATCGTAATTCAAGGCTATGGTTGTCGCAGATGCGGGTAAGTTATGTAGATTTGAAAACACATCGACAACAAGTCCGGCCCCTCAGCCTCGCGGTTTCGTGCGTCGTATTTTAGTCGAAGGGTTGCAGGTTCGAAACGAGTCGCTAGCTAGTCGGTTGTGGTTATGGGCAAAGCACTTAGAAGACATGCTTAAATCTAGTGGTACGATGGGTTTAACTCCAGTAAAATGACGATGGGCGTGAGGTGATCTGACGATTGCCCGTGTGTTAACCCCCTTGGTTTTCCCATTCACGGGATAACATGAATATCATATCATTATCCATGCCATTCTTTGCCCGGCGACCGCCTTTCACCAAGTAGATAAGGGAATACAATACAATGCAAAAAAATATTATTGTTGCGCAAGACTTACGCGATGTTTCCGCACTTCCGGGAGGGGAAACACCCTAAAGGGGGTACCCCCCGGGCACATTCTGTTCAAGGAATAACAGTAGCTAGCGACCTGGTTCGTATCTACAACCCTTCGGCTGAAAGGCGAGGAACTAAACCCTTTGACTAATCGATCGGATCATACAAGTTACGAACACCATTTATATTATTTTTCTGGGTGTATACCCAAATGCGCAGTAACGACATACATTTTGCGTTTTAGACCCGATTTTTCTTATAATCAAGTTTGTATGCTTTGTAATAGTTTAGTTTATTCATTTTATGCCCCAGTATTAAACAATGGCTGTTGAAACATACCGTATTTCAGCAAGAAAAATATTTAAAATCCATTTTATTTCAGTGCTGTCGGATTGAGTGATTCCTTCACGTGTTGTGGTATATGTCTGGCCATCTTGTTCTTTCCTATCGGGTTGATTTGTTGTTTCCTGATGCGAGAGAAGAAATGTTCTGGGTGTGGCGCTCCTTTCACAACAAAATAAAACTCAATAAGGAGGACAACCACGCACCGTTTTATTCATAACCAGTAGATTGCTTGCATACTAACAATTTGGTAAATGTAAATTAGTTTTATTGAGATAATAAATTGTAACTTCGTCGTCAAAAGTCTATGATTGAGTTTAATTTTGTTGTGAATACAAAAAAAGAAAAAAAATATGATTAAAAATTGCGTACGACAAAAACGACAGTCATTAAAACACATGTAAAATCCAATCAAATATTTGATTTAGGTATATTTAGAAGAAATCAAAATGCTCTCGCCAATTGTTCTGTCAGGGGTCACCGCCCTTGGTGTTCGATGAATACGAAAAATTGTAATTGATTTGTTGCAGCGCTCTTACTTTAGACGGGTGTTGAGCAGGGTAAGACAAGAGGTAACAGAGATTAGGTATTTTATTAGGTATTTACGCAGGCGTGCAGCCAGTCAAAGCGCTGTACACAGGGCATAGCTTAGGTAAGTAAAGTAAAGTTGAGAGAGCGGCTAGTCCAAGCGAGGACGAACCGAATGCTCTCTCTGATATTCAGGAATCGTACACGGTTTATATAATATTCGTAACAGAAAACACATGTTTGTACACGAGGCTTGCCGTAAGTTAAGGAGGCGTTCAACTAATTACATTTCCTATCTCTCCAATGCAAACTGACCTCACAAAAACGACTGTCACTCAAAATCCTGACATAGGAAGTCTTAGATTTTTTCACAATTTAAAATTGAAGCTTGGATCTGCAACCTAAACTCAAAACCCTACAAAATTTTGTTTAAAAATTTTGAGCCCATACCCCTTCGTACATCGGCAACTTTTTTCCAACAAAACAGCTAGCAGATGCACATTCAACACCTTTATTTTACAAAGCACTGCTCCACGATTACAAAACTTTACAGCTAAACGAGAACACCGGCGCGCAGCCTAGCACATGCTGCTTTCAACAAAACAAACATTGGGGAATCACCACCATTGTTACTCAGCAAAACACTAGTTTAAAAACAATGACTCATGGAGGGTACCACTCGTCACATCCTGCCGTTCATAGAGGTCTTAATTGGTTGTACGCCATCTTAAACAGAAAACACGAGGGGAACAATTCATCGACTGACCTGCCAAAACAGGAAACTAATCGTAATTTCCCATGCACAAAATATAAACACATGGCATGGCGACCTAATTTTTAAAATTTACATTTAAACTATTATAAATACATGTGCGATTCCACAAACTTTAAACGGAAGATAGGATAGTATAGGATATTCATGTTTATCCCGTGAATGAGAAAACCAAGGGGGTTAACACACGGGCAATCGTCAGATCACTTCGCGCCCATCGTCGGGTTACCGGAGCTATTGCAGTGTGTTGTATATTATGGACACGTTCCTTCAATTTGGTAGAACCCATTAATCTACTGGGTTCAGTTAAAGTCTGAAAAGTGACCTGCTCAAGGACACTACCGACAAGCTAGCGACCAGTTTCGCACCTGCAACCTTTCAAATGAGAATATTTTCTTGTAAAGTTGGCGAGGCAATATCAAGAAACGTGGTGGTGGATTGAGTATCAAAGCGGGTTATAGTTTTGTTGCCAGGGCAGGAGAAACCTTTATTTGTTTATTGTTTCACCCATCTCCCAACTACAGTTTCACCCATCTCCCAACTACAGTTTCACCCATCTCCCAACTACAGTTTCACCCATCTCCCAACTACAGTTTCACCCATCTCCCAACTATTGTTTCACCCATCTCCCAACTATTGTTTCACCCATCTCCCAACTACAGTTTCACCCATCTCCCAACTATTGTTTCACCCATCTCCCAACTATTGTTTCACCCATCTCCCAACTATAGTTTCACCCATTCCCCAACTACAGTTTCACCCATCTCCCAACTACAGTTTCACCCATCTCCCAACTAGCGTTTCACCCATCTCCCAACTATTGTTTCACCCATCTCCCAACTATAGTTTCACCCATTCCCCAACTACAGTTTCACCCATCTCCCAACTACAGTTTCACCCATCTCCCAACTAGCGTTTCACCCATCTCCCAACTATTGTTTCACCCATCTCCCAACTACAGTTTCACCCATCTCCCAACTACAGTTTCACCCATCTCCCAACTACAGTTTCACCCATCTCCCAACTACAGTTTCACCCATCTCCCAACTACAGTTTCACCCATCTCCCAACTACAGTTTCACCCATCTCCCAACTACAGTTTCACCCATTTCCCAACTACAGTTTCACCCATCTCCCAACTACAGTTTCACCCATCTCCCAACTATAGTTTCACCCATCTCCCAACTACAGTTTCACCCATCTCCCAACTACAGTTTCACCCATCTCCCAACTATTGTTTCACCCATCTCCCAACTACAGTTTCACCCATCTCCCAACTACAGTTTCACCCATCTCCCAACTACAGTTTCACCCATCTCCCAACTATTGTTTCACCCATCTCCCAACTATTGTTTCACCCATCTCCCAACTACAGTTTCACCCATCTCCCAACTACAGTTTCACCCATCTCCCAACTACAGTTTCACCCATCTCCCAACTACAGTTTCACCCATCTCCCAACTACAGTTTCACCCATCTCCCAACTATTGTTTCACCCATCTCTCAACTACAGTTTCACCCATCTCCCAACTATTGTTTCACCCATCTCCCAACTATTGTTTCACCCATCTCCCAACTATTGTTTCACCCATCTCCCAACTATTGTTTCACCCATCTCCCAACTATTGTTTCACCCATCTCCCAACTATTGTTTCACCCATCTCCCAACTATTGTTTCACCCATCTCCCAACTATTGTTTCACCCATCTCCCAACTATTGTTTCACCCATCTCCCAACTATTGTTTCACCCATCTCCCAACTATTGTTTCACCCATCTCCCAACTATTGTTTCACCCATCTCCCAACTATTGTTTCACTCATCTCCCAACTACAGTTTCACCCATCTCCCAACTATTGTTTCACCCATCTCCCAACTATTGTTTCACCCATCTCCCAACTACAGTTTCACCCATCTCCCAACTACAGTTTCACCCATCTCCCAACTACAGTTTCACCCATTCTCCCAACTACTGTGTTCACCCATTATCCCAACTACAGTTTCACCCATCTCCCAACTACAGTTTCACCCATCTCCCAACTAGTGTTTCACCCATCTCCCAACTACAGTTTCACCCATCTCCCAACTACAGTTTCACCCATCTCCCAACTATTGTTTCACCCATCTCCCAACTACAGTTTCAACCATCTCCCAACTACAGTTTCACCCATCTCCCAACTACAGTTTCACCCATCTCCCAACTACAGTTTCACCCATCTCCCAACTATTGTTTCACCCATCTCCCAACTATTGTTTCACCCATCTCCCAACTATTGTTTCACCCATCTCCCAACTATTGTTTCACCCATCTCCCAACTACAGTTTCACCCATCTCCCAACTATTGTTTCACCCATCTCCCAACTATTGTTTCACCCATCTCCCAACTACAGTTTCACCCATCTCCCAACTATAGTTTCACCCATTCCCCAACTACAGTTTCACCCATCTCCCAACTATTGTTTCACCCATCTCCCAACTACAGTTTCACCCATCTCCCAACTACAGTTTCACCCATCTCCCAACTATTGTTTCACCCATCTCCCAACTACAGTTCCACCCATCTCCCAACTATAGTTTCACCCATCTCCCAACTATAGTTTCACCCATCTCCCAACTATAGTTTCACCCATCTCCCAACTATTGTTTCACCCATTTCCCAACTACAGTTTCACCCATCTCCCAACTATAGTTTCACCCATCTCCCAACTACAGTTTCACCCATCTCCCAACTATTGTTTCACCCATCTCCCAACTACAGTTTCACCCATCTCCCAACTATTGTTTCACCCATCTCCCAACTACAGTTTCACCCATCTCCCAACTACAGTTTCACCCATCTCCCAACTATTGTTTCACCCATCTCCCAACTACAGTTTCACCCATCTCCCAACTACAGTTTCACCCATCTCCCAACTACAGTTTCACCCATCTCCCAACTACAGTTTCACCCATCTCCCAACTACAGTTTCACCCATCTCCCAACTATTGTTTCACCCATCTCCCAACTATTGTTTCACCCATCTCCCAACTATTGTTTCACCCATCTCCCAACTACAGTTTCACCCATCTCCCAACTATTGTTTCACCCATCTCCCAACTACAGTTTCACCCATCTCCCAACTACAGTTTCACCCATCTCCCAACTACAGTTTCACCCATCTCCCAACTATTGTTTCACCCATCTCCCAACTACAGTTTCACTACTTACACGATCCCAGTCCATCCAAAGATCAAGTTTCATTAGTTGTTGCTTCATGTATTCGATGTTTCTGTTGAGTTTGTAAGATTTCTTTCTTAATATTCAGTTATGGGAGATTGCTGACTGCTTAGCTCAGTGAGTAAGTGCGTCGCCTTTGAGCTGAAGAGTCGCAGGTTCAAAACGGGTCCCTAGCCAGTCGTTTGTGTCCTTGGGCACGGCACTTAACAAACATTGCCTCTGATGTGACGATTGATTCATTTGTTATCCTCTTTGGTTTTCCC
>CH001990.1:368667-397202 GCA_000149265.1 Ciona savignyi
CAATGTTTTTCAATTGCAACTCTGGTTTCTTTTTTGTATTTCTACTCAAGAAAAAAACAAACATTATTGATTTATAATATGATATTTTATGTTTATTTCCTTGAAATTGTTCTGCGGGACAGCGGGAAGAGGTACATGCCCTTATGGAAAGTACGTCAATTTTCGCCGAGATCTCGAGTGTTCACGTGCCAAATATTTAAGTGTGTAGTGTGCAAATGTCCAAAAGTGCACACTTCAAGTGTGCATACAATCTCCTTTTTATTACTGTTTTACTTTTATTACTGTTTTTTTGTTTAAAAAAAATCGAGTGTGCAGCTGACGTACTTTTCATACTGGGTACATGGGTATTTTCGTCACCAACAAAATGGGACGGATTAGAGGTAAATAGCGCCCTGCTGTCGCACAGGTTAGTAAAGCTCTAAAACACACATTTTCATCCAAAAAATGTCCATAACCTGTATATCCACATTCTTGCTGCAAATGGACAAAATATGAAAAAAAAATTACCGTGAAAAAGTTATTATGCTAGTAATTAGAGATACCAAGCACCAACTGTTCAGTTTATATGCTTAACCTTTAACTGAATATTCAACTTACCCATGTTCCCGTCTCACTATATATTCTGCGGTAAATTGTTAAGTATCGCTCAAAGCTTCCAGTTTGAAGAAGCGTTTTGAGAGCAGGCAAAGACATTTGTGGTAAAACACGCACCACAATATCTACTTTGCGAGTTGGGTAACGTACATTCAAGAAAACAAAACAAATTAAACATGCTTCCGGTACTTCCCCGGTAAAGAAAACCGAAAAGCAAGTAAGCCAATAGAAATCCAAAGCGGTGGTTTTCTACATTTTCGTCGTGGCGGACCCATTTTGGTGCCGTCAAAGCAGTCTCGGACCCACCACAGTTTTTAAATATTTTTTTTTGTATTTTACTCTTTAAGTAACCACCTTAATTGATAACGCTGCCATAGTATTGCAACACAGATTATAATCTGAAGTGGTGTCTTCCTCATAAAAGTAGGGTTAAGTAAATTTCAGAAGTCTTCGCGGTCCCCCGGTTGAGAAGCACTGATCTAAAGTAAATCAGGCAACTAGTGAAATTTAAAGAAATTCGTTCAGCAATTTCTTTTTTTGCGAAAAATTTGTATAAACATAAAATGAATTCTTAATGCGGATTTGATGTCGGGAAAATGCGACCTTACGTATTCGCAATGCAATTTAACAATTTCCCGTGTGATATCACCGTATATAAACGGCCAAGTCTAGGTTACCGTATGAATATAGTTGTTTTTCTATGGAAAACCAGTCGGGTAGGAAACATTGTTGTAAAAAATTACATAGTATATATGTATAGGATATAGGATAGGATATTCATGTTAAAACCCGTGAATGGGTAATAAAAAATTGGAATTGTGAATAAATCTAAGACTTTCTATGTCAGGATTTTGAGTGACACCTGTTTTTGTGAGGTCAGTTTGCATTAAAAAGATGGGGAGATTTAAACGCCTCCTATAACACTTTACTTTCAAATGTCGTGTTATACGACTGTTTGTTCTGGGGATGCTATCCGACCGAAAATGAACGGACATTTGAGCGATTGACGTGTTTAAGTGTTAATGTAACCGATGGTCGTGTTACAATGTTAATAAACATTGGGCAATGTTACGGTTCTGTGCACTTAAATATTTTGCGCCAGTTATAGGTGTTTTCTGCGCCATTTCTAGTGAAATTCTATGGGTAATTTTTTGCTTTCTTCCAATTTGTAAAGCAATGGATACTAAGTTTTCACTAAATATGGTCAATATTGAAGCAGCCGTTCCAGCGCTTCGCCACCAAAAGCTACGTTTTTAGAGAAAAAAAACATTATTTTGGTTTTTAACGTCCCAGGGGAATTCCCCTGGGTTTACCACCCACAGTTATGGTTTCTGCATATCTAGACCATGTTGTCTAACAAATAACAAGTTTTATTACGATTTCATTAATTCTTCTGGTAGATGTCGGGGCGACATTCCATGTCTGTCAAAAACAACAATATTTGTCCAATATTTCCCTGGTGGGAAATATAAATATTCGCTTCCAAAAACTGTCAATCTACACGAGGCAGATATCACTTAGCTTATCAAGGTTTGCCGGTTCGCCCAAATAAAATGGTAACAAAGAACAATTTTTATTATTATTGTGATTTCTATATTTGTATAATAAGCTATTTAGACCGCTTCGGTAAGCACTTAATGTACATCAAACTGAGGCTACAGCTGATCGACATTTGTGACGTCATACAGTAGCTTATGGGAACTCCTGATGTATTATGGGTAATTTTTTTAAATCTTTTTTTCTTTTTTTAGGCCGATTCTCTTCTTTTCAAACTGTATATCGGCAAAGATGATTTTAAAACCGCATCTCACAAATTAAAGGGTGCCTCTAAATACTACGGGATCGCTTGGAGCGCTTGATTCACTTAGATTGCTATGGAAAGTAATTCTCACCCTGTCCCTAACACTAATCTCAACCCCAGAACTAACTTTAACCCCAACCCTAACATTAATATTATAGCTTTTGTAATTACGAAGTATAGTAAGCGATCCATGCAATCCAAGCGATCCTGTAGTATTTAGAGGTAGGCTACCGCAAATTTAATACCGTTATTATATCAATACCAATGCACAATAACCCCATGGTTGACTGATTGGGTTAGGATTGGTTTTCACGCAAATAGTGTGTGCAGTTTCATAGAATAAATAGTGTCTGCAGTGCATAGACTAAGCACACCACTGAATACCCAGCATTTGGTTTAGCACCCATCACATTTCGAAATGTTTTAAAATCTTCATACAGAAGCGCGCTAGATATATACCGGTAGATATAATCCACAATACACCATGTGTTTCCACAAGTTACTTGTCGTTTCGCATGAACAACTCTCTCCTAGGAAAAAAATTACCCATAATACATCAGGAGTTCCCATAAGCTACTGTATGACGTCACAAATGTCGATCAGCTGTAGCCTCAGTTTGATGTACATTAAGTGCTTATCGACCGCGTCAAGCGGTTAATGCAATTACGGCTAGTGTAATGTTCTGGCGCATATCTTTGATCAAATTATAAACGTCAATTCCATGATAAAGGAGTGTAGGGTGTTTGGTTGGTTTCTTTTGTAAAGAGAACGTCTAATATGGTATAGATCAGACATGAGCCAAATCCGGCTCGACGGGTATTTATTGTGGTCTGCCGGTTGTTATTGACATGTTGTTGTTGTAAATAGTGATTTCATAACTAAATTGTGATTTCACAGCTATATTGTGATGTCACAACTATATTGTGATGTCTCAGCTAAATTCTGATGTCACAGCTATATTGTGATGTCACAGCTATATTGTGCTGTCACAGCTATATTGTGATGTCACAGCTATATTGTGATGTCACAGCTATATTTGTGTGCTGCTTAACGCAATATGCTTTCTGGTTTTAACCAGTAATATAGAGTATTTCTTAGTTCAATGTGTTTTATCAAGTGACAAACTGTGTGAGTGGCGGCTTGATCACTTGCCCCGCCACTCTAATAATGAAATAATTTTGGCACCTAATTTAAAAAGTGTGTATATCCTAGATTGTAGTGGGACATTTGCGTATTAATATCCCGGAGATTTTTGTTCGCATCTTATCAAAACAGCTTTATTCAATGAAGTTTCAGATAATAATGAACGTGGTTAAAGGCAACAATAAAAGGATGGAAAAGGGAAGGAGGGAAACTACTCACTAAAACTATTAAAAATTATTTCAACCCTGCACTAAACACTAATTTCAACCCCAGAACTAACCTTAACTCCAATTTTATGTTTAGAACTAACCCTCATGCCCTAATTTTCATTTAAGCGCGCAGTTTCTCTCCTTTCTTCTTTCTCTTCCTTTAGTTTTCCACCGTGATTGATTTCATATTGAGGAAACACTAAGCTGAAGGTATTTCTCACTTCAAAACGCTTTTTTCTTTCTTTGGTCTGTTCAGCTTTTTTTCAAAACCAATAGTAGTCGGGGCAACCAGGCGTTTCACTCGTGGGTTTCAATTCAGGATTTATTTGTAGAAACTTTTCTCTTTGATAAATAGTTTTGTTTTTGTAAAGCCTGACTTGACATATAAGCTACTAGTACAGTGTGGTTCAAATACAGACGCGACCACAGTTATGATTTTTTGCGGCCGCAAGCTTCCACAGTCATGGTTTAATTTGTAATTTTATTACAGTCAGTAATTATATTTAGAACAAATACACCATCTTTTAATATTGTAAGACTTGTAAAAATCAAGCTTATAATACTTTTCATATGAAATTTATTACGACTGTAAGAATTCATACGTCACACTAATGTTTATTGAATAGCTTACCTCCAGTGAAGCATTAGTTCTCAGTATGTGTAGGGTAGTAGGCTAAATAGTCTTGGTGAGTGCGGTAATGATACAATGGTTAGGCTGTGGTTTTCTGATCATTTTATTGGAAGTCGCCCGCAAGCGGTCTCGTTTTTGTGAAATGGGTCGTGATTCATAAATAGTTAGACAACGCTGTACTAGTAGTTTGTTTTTGTTAAAGGGTTGCGTTATCTTAGTGCGTTTTAAAGCAGGAAAATAGTTTTTAAATAATAAGCGTTTTATAGTTTGCGGAAATTTGTTTTTATTTTCTATGCTCTATCTTTGATATATATATAGTAAGTTTGTTTTTATATTGAAAAAACGCTCAATATATCTTAAATATTGCTTATTAATTACATTTATAATTAAAAAAACTGTATAAAGCAAGGTTGAATTTTAATGCACTGCGTTGGCAAAAAGTTGTTATTATAAGATTCAAGTTTAAACTCACAGCGTGTTTACATCACGTATAATGTTAGATTCTGTATAAAATATTTTTTTATCAGAACTAGAAAGATTTTATTAATACCATATGACGCCATTTGGAACCGTATAATAGTGAACAATTAAGTCTCTGACGTCCAAAGTTATTCAATAGACGGAGGCCGGCTTAACTCGGATTTATACTTTGCCTAAAAAATGCTTGAAAAACTGTCTGGCCACCTTATTTTAAACAATTGGTAATACAAACATTTACAATATGTTTATAAAATACAAAATAACATATAAGTCGAAAAGAAATGACAGCAGATAGTGTTATAGCTTAGTTATACCGCTATGTGGTGTATCGTGTTGGTTTAACTGCGTCGAGTGTGCTTCATTTAAATATATGAATGTTCGCGTTGAGTTGGTTTAACTTAAGTGTGGCTTCTTAGTGAATGGAGTTTAAGTTATAAAAATAAAATTCAAAGTCCTCGCTCGTATAAAGCTTAATGTCTTCGCTCGTATAAAGCTTAATGTCTTCGCTCGTATAAAATTCAATGTCTTCGCCCGTACAAAGGCTTATTGGCTTCGCCCATACAATTTCGAGCATAGCACGAATCGTGAAATGGCAAACCCATTGTTAAACTGCCTACGTAACCCGGATGTTTTTCACGAAACTACTTTCTCGCTCTCGGGATTCCCCATTATGCAAATTTTAGTGTCGCTTTAAAATTCAGATTTAATTTTGGTTTGTATTAAAAATCCGGACTGACGTAATAAAGTTGACGTAATAAAAATTCGGATTTTATTCAAGTTTTGCTATATGACGTAGTAAAAAACAGATTCCATTTCAGCTTGTTATAAAAACAGTCGAATAAATTTAAAATCGTTGGAATTCAAAATGCAACAAGCAGCCCCACCCTACCAACCACCTGCAGGTAAGAATCAAATTTCAAGAAAATGTTTGTAACAACCAACGCTATGGTACCTACGTTTGCCGTGGAAAATGTTGTGAAAATCAGTTAAATTAAGTTAGTTGTTTCATTAGCGCGGAGTTAGCGTTCATAAAACTTGTCCATTTAGTAGTTGTTTGCAAGTTCAATAAATATACTTAATTTGTTAAACACGTGTTAGCCACCAATATTTTTTAATATCCATTTAAAAAAAAGTAAAATTAAAATCTGTTCCATCGGATTTCCGAAGGAATTCATGAAATATTCAAATACAGTAGAAACCCTAGGAACGCCTTTATCGTTCTTAGCAATAACTTGGTTACCGTCGTTGAACGAAAGGAATTTGACGTGGCCATGTTTGTAAAATGTCTCTTGCGTTTTCATTCGCCCTGGAAAGGACGAAATGTATAAATAGAGGGAAGTTACAGGGGTGTGACGGCCGATGAGTTGAAACCAACCGTGCAGCTCGCGGTATGTTGCTGTAACTCAAGTGTGAAATGGTGAATAGAATTCAAGTTTGAAAAGTTTTAACGACCACGACTGCTACAGCCTGTTTACTATAGGCTCATTTTTTTGTTCTCTTTATTCGTCCAACGCTAAAACGAGCGTGTTTTATCTGTTCGAAATCATCAAGAATCGGTTATTATTAAGTTGCAATAAAACCAATTATGGTGGCCAATGAACTATATAAATGTGTCAAAACCCAAATATTTAAGGTTTTACACCAAGGAAATGCTTAAGCCTGGCGAAATTATACTTATATTTTAACATATTAATTAATTAGCCAATTTTAATCAATTTAGTGCATTTACCATAGGTGATAAACCTGTGCTCGTTTTTAATTACTTAGTAAATTACCCCAAATTTCGTATATTTCATTTTTTAATGACAGGGGTGTGTTATTTAACCGGATTCGTATAGAAGAATTTATTAAAAGTATTACATATCGTAATTAACATGACCTTGATATGGTCGAACCCAACATTTGGGGTTTCACACCGGCGAATTACCTTGAGTAGCAAAGCACAAATTAACTATTTTAAATGTTTTATTTTCTAGTGATAGCGTACACAGCATAAATCATAAACTTTGGGTTAGTGGCAACAAAACATTTCAGTTATTTATACATTCAAAATGTGTATGAAAAGGATAGTTATGGTTTCCCATCGCGAGGGAGACACCGTTTTACTCCTTTTTATTTATTTTCGTCACGCTTGCTGTAATAGGTATGTCCGGTTGGTATACCATCGGGCACAAACAAGGTATCCAATCAGGTTGAAACTTTCACGGACCGTAACTGGCAAGCATTTAGATTTCCTTGACCTTTAATTTTTAAAAAAGTAATATTTTCGCTATTATCAAAAATGTAAAAAAATGCCAATATAAATACGTATCATTACTCTAGTAAAGAAGCTTTAAACTTAAATACAAATTTAATAGATAAATGATTTAAATACGAACAAAAATATGCGTGCACCATATACCCATCTTTAATTTTAGTTCTTTTGTGGAAAATCCCCCAAAACTTTAATTCTATTGAAACTAGAAATCAATCTTATTTACGCTTCATATAAAAGAAAGGAAATGTCCAATCGAGTTAGATTTTATGGTCGTGGTAGCTAATATGGTTTAAAATGCTGTGGCAAATGTTGAGTAAATTGCGTTGAGGAAATTTCCTACAGACAGAGATATAACCACGACGGCCGTTTTGCGAATTTATGGCACCGATTATACTTTAAAAGCCGATATTTCGGGACTGGCTGTAAATTGTAAACAAGGTTGAATATAAACATCCAGTCTCACCATAATACATTTTCCTTAATTTGCACAAAACCAACACCCTAGAACCGTGTTCCCGCATTTCAGGTATTTTGTGAACTATCGTTTTTGATATTTTAGAAAACACTCCAAATTGCAAAATAAACAAGGTGTAAAATATAAGTGAAAAGTAAATAAACTGAAATATCTATGTTTGCTCCAAAACGCTCTCAATTACATAAACAGAATTTATTATAAATATTACACTATTGCCACGTATATAAACAACTGGTCACTCAAATTCGATATAAATGAATGGAAAATTGTTCAACAAACAAACATGCAATGGCTGTCTTCCATTCAAAGTGTGGTATATTAAGTCATATTCCAATAAAATAGATCCCCATGTCCATATCCAATTGTTTATTCGTATTTTTTAAGTTAAATTTGAAAACAAAAATGTTTTTATCACCTTTTAGAGATTATAAGGTAACTTCAGTTTATTCATTTTTTGCCTCAGTATTGAATAGTGGCAAATAAATCACGACACAGGAACAGGAAAAGACGGCAAAACCAACAGTCGGGATAGTGTTTAAATTCAAATGAAGTGTAGTAAAAAAACGTCATTTGAAAGATTATGGATATAACTATATTAATATAGCGGACGCGTACGCCCAACCTAAGCGAAAACAATACTGTTGAAACAAAAATTTATTAAAACCAAACAATATAAAGCCCTGAAGAAGAGGTAAAGCGCGACCAGTACTGAGGGGGAGCCGGCTTTAGGAGAAGGTGTGGCCCGAAAGCGTGGACCAGAGTGAAAAAAAACCCAAAATGAAATTCCACTAATGTCAAAAGACACTATCAGGTTCAGGCACACTTACCGGGGCATATTTACATTAAATGTTATATTCTGGAAATACAATGTCCAGATGTTAGCATTTTTCTTTGTTTTATTTTTGTTAAATATCAACATAAATACTCTATTTACATAAAATATGATATTATGTTAGAATTTGTAAATCAGGAACCCACTAGTTCGAGTTTGTTGAGACAAATGTAATACACTTTATGTAAGATATACAAAGGGTTATATCGTTATAAGGTAGTCAGGTAACCCGACAGTTTCTGCATGCAGAAAAATATAGCATAGAGTCAAAATGGGATTTAAAATAGTGGAGATTCACACGTGGCTAACACTCTCTAGTATGTGATGCACATTTAAGGAAACAAATTGAAATTTAAAAGAATATTGGCTAATATATATATAGGTGTAAACGAATCTGACAAGAATATAGTGAATGTGGCAGCGATATTTATTTAAACTCCTTTAATTTATGAAACCTTGGACTGTTTCACCACATGCTGTGCTCAGTGTGCGTCTATTGTTTGTGAACCGCAGAATAAAATTAAATTACTATCGACATTCATGGTATATAACCGTTGGAAGTTGTCGTGAACACATCGGCTTATTGTTAAGCAATGTGCTAGAATACTTGGAGGCAAACTGACCTCACAATAACCCGTTTAAGTTTTTTAAAATGATCGAACATAATACTTGTATTTAACTGTAGCCTTATTTCTATATGGTGTTGCAACCATAATTAAGCAAAATTAACCTTATTTATAAATAATGCAATAAACTTACAACCCGATATGTAAAACCTAACCACCATTTATACCTACGGAAGTAGTAAGCCATGTGTTTGCGTCAGAAACGAATTGTTTGCCAAACGCCGAAAAACGTTCTTATTTAAAATTGAGTTCGTTAATTGTAACTTTTAACTACACAAAACATTATTTACACGTTAATTGTTTGATTGTCAACTAATAATGTACAAAAGAATGGAACTTTATACGTAATATAGTCCCAATAATACATAATGGTAGGCGTAGGTCTAAGGCAGGGATGGATGTCCAAACTGCGGTCCGCTAGTCATTTTCACTCCAAGTAGTATTTTGAACTTTAATTCTTAGCCTAATTAAACTGTATCAGTCAGCTTTTAGGGACGCAATAATAGTAGGCTATATTATGGGGGCAACAGGAATACAGGATTATATATAACTATAAGACTGCGTCCCATTGAATTATTTCAAGTGACAATGCGGCCCTCTACAATAAAATGTTGGACATCCCTGGTTTAGGGTATATTGTGATTATTACATTACAATAACAAGTGCGACAATGTGTGACAATGCGTTTGTGATTGAAAAGTTTTTGATTATTGAACAATGGAAATAACAATAAATAAATTTGTGCCTTCATGCACGAATCTAAGAAATGAAACAAATTTAACTTTATGCACGAATCTAAGAAATAAAACAAATTTAACTTTATGCATAAATCTAAGACATGAAACAAATTTAACTTTATGCACAAATCTAAGACATACCATAAATTTAACTTTATGCACAAATCTAAGACATACCATAAATTTAACTTTATGAAAGAATCTAAAAAGACATGCACGAATCCAACAAGAGAATATACTTTTTACCTTTACATTAATAAAAAAATTTAACTCCATAACTCATCCCTTTCAGCTTGCATAAACATATAGCACGCAGTCAATATGTGTTTGGAAATAGGGGTAATTAACATGTAGTTGGTGCGTTCCAATTTAACTACGCCAATTCATACTAAAAGCTTTTTTAGGTGGTGTTGGTAGTAAACCTTGGATGGGATAGAATATTCATGTTTATATTGTTCAAAGCTATTGCAGTGTGTTGTGTATGATAGACACGTTCCTTTAATTTGGTAGAACCCATTAATCCGCTGGGTTCAGGCAATGTCCGATAAGTGCCTTGACCAAGAACACAACCGTCTAGCTAGCGACCTGCACGCAGTATGCTTAAATATGCGGGTAATTTCCTCCCCTCCTGTAGGCACTTATCGGACACTGCCTAAACATAGATTAATCAATTCTACTAAATTGAAGGAACGTGTAAATAATACACAACACACTGCTATAGCTCCTGTAACCCAACGATGAGCGCGAGGTGATCTGACGATTGCCCGTGTGTTAACCCCCTTGGTTTTCCCATTCACGAGGATAAACATGAATATCCTATAAATCCTTAAACACAAATAGTTTAACCAACACATCCACCCAGCACAACCATATGGATATGCCCCACAACCACCACCAGCACCAGCACCGGCTGCAGCTCCGGTAATTGTTGTTCAACAACAACAACAACAGCAGCAACAGCAACAACAACCAGTCGTAATGCACGGCCATGGTTGTCGCCGATGTGGGTAAGTTATTTGAAGTCGAAAACACAACAACCGCTTAGCCTCGCAGTTTAGTGCGTCGCCTTTTAGCCGATTAGGGCTGTAGGTTCAAAACTGGTCGTTAGCTTGTCGGTTGTGTCCTTGGACAAAGCACTTAGCGGACATACTTAAATCTAGTGGTACGATGTGTTCAACTCCAGTAATACGATGATGGGTGATCTGACGATTGACCGTGTGTTTAACCCCTTGGATTTCCCATTCGCGGATTAAACATGAATTTTATATCATTATCCACGCCATTCTTTGCTTGGCGACCACCCTTTACCAAGTAGACAAGGGATTAATACAAGACACTAAACAGTCTAAGCAATACTTTTGTTGCGCACATCGTACACGATGTTTCCTGCTTTATACCTTAAATAAAATAAAAAAAACTATTTACTATGTGAAATTGCCAGACTAGGACAAATCCACTGTTGTGATTACAGGATTATTTCAATGTGTTGTATGAGAATAACACGTATTGACTGATTAAGTTAACCACATTACATTGAGGAGTATTATGTTTCATATAATTATTAGACGTATCATAAGGATCCTAGTAATTTTAGGTTTGACGATGTGTCAATACATTAAAGTTACGAACACTATTTATATTATCTTTCTGGGTGTATACCCAGACGTGCAGTAACGACATACATTTTGAATTTTTCAATCGTTTTTTTCTTAGAATTAAAAGTTTGTATCTATTGAAATAATTTGGTTTTCAATAAATTTCTTCATTTTTTACCCCAGTATTAAATAATGACTGTCGAAACATACCGTATTTCAGCAAGAAAAATGTTTAAAATCCACTTTATTTCAGTGCTGTTGGGTTAAGTGATTCCTTCACGTGTTGTGGTATTTGCCTGGCCATCTGGTTCTTTCCTCTCGGGTTGATTTGTTGTTTCATGATGCGAGAGAAGAAATGTTCTGGGTGTGGCGCTCCGTATTAAAGAAGGAGGACCACCACGCACCGCTTTATTCATAACCAGTAGATTGCTTGCATACTAACATTTGTGAAATGAAAATTAGTTTCATTCGAATAACATGTAATTTCGTCGTCAAAAGCCTTTGATTAAGCTTAAATTTGTTGTAAATACAAAAAAATAACATTTATGATTAAAAATGGCGTATGATAAAACGGATGTCGCTAAAACACGTTTAAAATCCAATCACTTATTTACTTTAGTAATATTTAGAAGAAATCAAAAAATAATATTGGAAAAATAAATTTGTATAACAAAATTACTGACTTGTGCATTTGTACAGGCGGTATCTATAAGTCAGCTGGGGGCGACAACCTTTTGAATGCATGGTGCCAGTGTATTAATATTACCTTAATAAAAGCAACTTCGCCTGCCAGCCATTGTTATGTATGGTTTGCATATTTAACTACCTAATTTGAATATTAGTAAGTGTCTAAGTAAAATATTAATTTTAGTATTTCCATTAAATATATAATAGAGAGTTTGAGTGGTAGTGTAGATTTTTTGTTTGAGTCAAGTAACGCGGCCATGAAAACCTATCACTAATTGTGCTGCGATGGGTTGCTGTCCCTTGGCGTACGGTATATGCGAAAATATTAATGAACTTTAAAGGAAAGATAGAATAGGATAGGGTATTTATGTTTATCCCCGTGACTGGGAAAACCAAGTGGCTTAACACACGGGCAATCGTCATATCACCTTATAGCGCCCACCGTCGGGTTACCGGAGCTATTGCAGTGTGTTGTGTATGATTGAGACATTCCTTCAGTTTAGTAGAACCCATTAATCCACTGAGCTCAGGTAAGGTCCGTAAAGTGTTTTGTCCAAGGACACAACCGACTAGCTAGCGACCAGTTTCGCACCTGCGGTATTTAACCGCTAGACCTGGAAACGGCGTGTGACAAAATATTTTCTTGTTAAGTTGGCGAGGCAATATTAAGAAACGTGGTGGTTGGTACATTGAGTATCAAGGCGGACTATACTGTTGTTGCCAGGTTAGGAGTCGGAAACCTTTTGCACTTAAAGATCAATTTTAATCGATTTTTCACAAATTCAAAATCACTGGGAGCGACAACATTTCGCAATATAAAGGCAACACTGTGTGAGGTAAATACGCGAGTGTTCTTCTGTTTGTTTCACTTATGCAGGGGTATAAAACGCATTAAGCGCTCGCTACAGTGGTAATAAAATTAATAAAAGCTGCATCAAGAAGAATAAAATAGACGAAAGTTGCCGATGCCTGTGTTTGTGTGTCATCGGCCTTAAGATGAATTTTGCAACAGATATTTGCAATTTATTGAACAGAAATGGAAAAGTCCTTTTCTCATCTTTAGTCGTATAACAAATTTTAACAAATACCGCAAATTCTTTTCAAGTAAATCAATAGCTTTCTCTTTGTTTTAAAGTTGACACTAGACATTGACAAATTACTTAGCCAATGGGACATCAAATAACTACGGTAACCTTGCAACGACAACGGCACTATAACAAACTTAGACTTGGGAAACATTGTCACAGCATAATCTTTGCCAAAGTCGGTACAACATTCTTTTATCGCCAAAACTACAAACAGATTATTATATACACATGAATACCTATAAAAAATGTAGTAGAAATTCGTGGGTAGTGATTGGTTAAACGGATTAATATGATATGTATGACATTATATTCATGTTTATCCCCGTGAATGAGAAAACAGAAGGCGGTTAACACACGGGCAATCGTCAGATTAGCGCCCACTGTCGGGTTACCGGAGCTATTGCAGTGTGGTATGTATGATTAAGACGTTCCTTTAATTAGTAGAACCCATTAATCCACTGGGTTCAGGCAGTGTCAGTTAAGTGCCTTGCCCAAGGACACAACCGACTAGCTAGCGACCAGTGTCGAACCTGCAACCTTTCAGCTGAACTGCGACGCACTAACCCACCAAGCTGATCTGTCGCACAACGATCGCATGACAAGCACGTCAGTCTCCATAATGGAGCCCTTAGCAACCGACAAACTACACTAGCGCGTTTATCAGATGCTAAATAATGTTGAGCTAGTTTTAAAGTTTAAATCATTCTTTTTTTTAATTTACAAGCAATCCATTTTTGCATTCTGAGCCAAATAATTTGTATGAGTTTATCTTACCCTTGTACGTGAAGCTTTACTCGTAAGTAAGCCTCTTTACATTGGCAAATTTTGCGAGTTAACTCGCATCGCTAACCCGGTTAAATTTGACGCAAGCATTGCGTCATTACGGTAGCTTGTTTAATGTTTCGTTACGGGTTATGCTTGTGGGATAACTGAAGTGAAATGACTGTCATCATAACTATTTTTTTTTCTTTTTTTATTTTATTTAGTGTGTTAAACGTAGGAATATTTATAGCCCAACCTATATAAAATTTCCTTCATTTGTATAAACGAAATAACTGTAAGCTTTTTCGTGAAACAATTTATTGAAATTCTACAGAATTAGAAGATAAATTAACAAACAACAACTAAATGCGGGTTAAATAAACGATACATGTAAATTGAACTGATTAGCGCATAAAGAGGGGGAATACCCACGATGCGAACCAAAGTTTGTTTATTTATTAATTCTCATCGCAAACCCGATTAGGTAAATAGGCTTGTTGTAAAATAATGGTTTGTTGTATTAATGACTAAGCTCTGTGTACATTGCAACGATCATACAAATTTGCGGGAATTATTTTTACATTATGTTTTAAACTGTACGATTAACTAAATGGGACATTTAAAATATAGCCGATTAGAAATAGATAAAGAACAATGTTTATATGCAAAATTGTATTATTATATGTATATATAAGTTATTATTGAATTGGATTGATACAAATTGTAAAATTTAAATTGATAATTGCAAATTTAAGATGAAATACGAAGAAATAATTATGTGAATAGCATGATATGAACAATTGATCCGGTTAGAAGCATTAAACTTCGATTTGCTTGCTACGCAAGTGCTCCACAGTGACTACATACTCTTTCTTGCATTGAAAAGCAACAAAGTAATCCACATGGAAAGAACCAAATCGCCAAGCAGATTCCACAGCAGGTGAATTGTTTCGACACACCAGCATGTCTGTGACGTTATTTAGTTAATAATCGACTTTGTGACGTTTGTTTGTTCATTGTGTCGGCACAGACAAGACAAAGAACAATGTTCCAATTGAAACAATAGGATTGTTAACTAACAATACACATTGAATAACTGTAAGTGGTACAGTGTGTATTCTTAAGAATGTGATATATTTTAATTTGTTAAAAGCAATTTCAAGCAAATTAAAGTGTTTCTTAACCCTTAGACCACGACGGTTACATATTTGTAACCTAGAAGTGTCCCCGAAAAAAAATGCACAATTCAGTCGTTTCTTGGGGGATTTTTCTTGTTTATATATTTTTGGAAAGCATTTGAATAGATCTTTCGAAATAACGCATAAAAACATAACCTTTACAATTAAAATTTTTGAGTAATATTGCTCCAAACATTTTTCTTAACAATTTTTGTATCTAGTTTAACTTTTAGGTAAACAATCGCTTTTTTGTGTTCTGGGGAGTTAAAACTGTTACACTAGTTGCTGTGAGAATAAAACTAGCAGTAGCCATCTTTGTTTTCGCTTTTACTTTTACCAGTCATTTTCGATCTTTCAACAATATATGTATACATATGTTAATATGACTTTCGCTAATTTATATTGATATTTATTCATTTTTTCGTCTTTGTTTTGTTTGTTATTCAATTATTATATGATATTCAGAAGAAATATGGCAACTTCGCGGTAGTTTACAGCCGATCAGGCTGCCAGCATGAACGAGGCCGACAGTGATTCTGGTGATGAAATGTCATATTTGTCAGTCATGTGTGACGTCATCCCGCTTAGTTGACGTCATCAAAAAATAAACGACGTAACTTTGTAGGAAATTTCATTTTGAACAACTTTGTAATACATTACTATCTTCTACAAGCTACCAGTAACGAGTAATTAGAGTATGAATTATTGATTATGACGTCATTACAAATTCTACGACGTCATCAAAAAAATAAAAATACCAATTTGTAGAAAATTATCTACTGGACAACTTTGTAATAGATTATTTTTCCCTAAGTCCAACAGTATTCGCAGCAAACAAGGTCAAAGCAACCTTACTCAAAAGTGCCAAAAACGGCAAAAGTTCCGTCGTGGTGAAAGGGTTAAACCTTTAACTGATTGTACTAGGATAGGATAGGATATTCATCTTTATCCCGGGGGGAAAAATGGGAAAACCAAGGGGGTTAACACACGGGCAATCGTCAGATCACCTCGCGCCCATCGTCGGGTTACCGGAGCTATTGCAGTGTGTTGTGTATGATTAACATGTTTCTTCAATTTAGTAGAAACCATTAATTAACATAATTCAGTTGATGTCCACTAAGTATTTTGACCACGGACACAACCGACTAACTAGTGACTAGCTTTTCCTTCGGCTGAAGGGCGATGCAATAACTCACCAAGCTATTTGGCCATACAAATAAAGAATATTGTTTTGGTCTTAGACAGTTTAACCCGCTATACACACATCTACCGGAGAAAAATAGCAAATAATCCACTGGGTTTAGACAAAATGTCCATTACGTGCCTTGCCCAAGGACATAAACGACTAGCTAGCGACCAGTTTTCCTCTTCAAAGTCCGGCCGCGGTAGCCTGGCGGTTAAGTTCGTCGCCTTTCAATCGAAAGGTTACAGGTGCGAAACTGGTCGCTAGCTAGTCGGTTGTGTCTTGGGCAATACACTTTATGGGCATTGCCTGAACCCAGCGGATTAATCGGTTCTACCAAATTGAAGGAACATGTATAACATATACAACACAATGCAATATCTCCAGTAACCCGACAATGGGCGCGAGGTGATCTGACGATTGCCCGCGTGTTAACCCGCTTGGTTTTCCATCCACGGGGATAAACATGAATATCCGATCCTGACTCACCCGCATCTGTGGCAACCTCCGCCGCGAACCACGACCACCCCTCCCCCGCCTTGCTGTTGCTGCTGCTGCTGTTGTTGAACCATGGTCGTGTTGTGGATGATGGGTTGCGGGGGGTAACCAGGCTGTGGGGGGTATCCCGGTTGAGGGGGATACCCCGGTTGAGGGGGATACCCCGGTTGGGGGGCATACCCTGGTTGGGGCGGGTACCCTGGTTGAGGAGGGTACACCACAGGTTGACCCTGGGGTGGTGCGTTGGCTTGAACGCCAGGGTCATAAGGTGGGGGTTTCTCGCCTGACATCGAGTTAAACTATCTCTCTAAATCTTTGAGGGTTAAACAAAAAATCTGTGAAAGATAAAAATAAATAAATGTTTATTTTAAACAATGATCGTTTTGTTTTAACCAGCCAACAAACGTATGTAGAAGTTGAAGGTAAATATTTAAATGCCCACTGTCTTTCTTAATGGGTTTCTCAATATGCGTGGTTACTTATCAGTTTACGAACCTTAATTGAAATTAGGCGGTCGATTAAATAAACACAACAATCATTACTGACTTAAATACTTTCTCATCTGCCTATAGCTGTTTGTCCTTTTATCGGAAAAAAAACCCAATAATAGCCTTTCGCTAAAAAGAATCGCATTAAATTAGCATTTTGCTGATTTATATTTATTGAATTCGAGTAAAAATACTTTTTAAGTTTAATTTGAATACTTTTTTATTAAGTTTTAGACTGATTTCTACCATCTAACTTCCTAGTGGTATTAAACACAATCTTACATTCTCAAATGTACCAAACTTTTAAAAGCAATTTTAAAATCGTAGGTTAAATCACTTAATAAATTGCTAAAGTTGGTGATATTTTCAGGGACGATTAAGCACAAGACTTTCTTTATCGCTGAACAATTTCCTTCTAATATTGATCAGTTACCTGGTGAAACCCGCTCTAAACAGTGTTTATCTTTCGAAGTTAATCAGTAATGGAAATATAAATTACAAAAACGGTCGTATGGTCGTCAGAATTCGAACTAGTTTTTGTTGAAAATTAGAACACAAATCCAGATCATAAATTTAAAGGTAGGTTATAACTAAGCCATAGGTTATTTTTTTCCACTCTGGTCCACGCTTTCGGGCCACACCTTCTCCTAAAGCCGGCTCCCCCTATGTACTGGTCGCGCTTTACCGCACACTCTTCTTTAGGGATTTTTATTGTTTGGACTTAATTAATTTCTTGTTTGCACATTATTGTTTTTTTGCCTAGGTATAGCGGCCGCGTTCGCTATATATATATTTAATTATATTCGTTTTGTTGAGGCGTGTTTTTACGACTTTTCGTTTTGCCGTCCTTTTCTGATCGTTAGCCATTATTTAATACAGGAGCAAAAATAAATAAACTAAAAATTATTTAGGTTTATCCCCGCAAATGGGAAAGCGCATTATCACGGGGCGTTATTACACGGGCAATCGTCAGATTAACTTGGACCCAATGAAGGGTTAATGCAGCGTGCTCTTTGTTATAATAATTTTCCTTAATTTTGGTAGAATCCATTTATCCACTGGGTTTGGCAGTGTCCGCTAAGTGACTTGCCCAAAGACACAACCGACTAGCTGACGACCAGTTTCGAACCTGCAACCTTTCCGCTAAAAGGCGACGCACTAAACCACCAGATTAATCGGTCGCACTTCAAGTGTATGATGGCTTTTTCCGTCATCAAAATATTGTTATTTAATTCCCAAGCTTAAAATTGGATTCCACAATTAGAATTTCGGTGACGCCATTTGGTATCTAAACACGAAAATCAACAGCACTGACGTAAGGTAGACGAACGATACCACATATTTTAGGTTCCAATTACAATCAAGCTAATCAGCCGGAACACATACTAAATAGTTTATAATTCATTTATAAAAAAATGACTCTGATGTTTCTATAAAAATAAAAATTACAATTTAAGCAATTTTAGAAAGTTTAGTAATATAATTAGATTGTGACATAACACAAGTGTATTGTTTCGTAATGTAACCACATAGTGACGTAGAAAGTTAATGACGTCATAAAATGCAATTTTCAAGCGCGTTACACCACGACTTGCTAAACAAATTCAATTCAGCCGTCAAAAGTGTTTTGACATCGTCGAACTGAAGTAACTTCGAAAAGGAAAATTTAAACGAGTCGTTTCATAAAATAACGATTGGAATTTTATCGGGTTTCGATTGCCTACTTTCCTCGTTGGAGCTGAGATCCCGATTTGTTTGTTCCTTCACGAAGGCGAAGACAACGTAAATACCTGGAAATATATTGGGGGGGGGGGGTAAATATAAATCCTACTAACTTTAGTTTAAGTTAGAAATATATTGGGAGGGGTTATTAATATCTCGCTATCTTTTGATTTACCACCCAACTAGATGCAAAGAGTGTCGGTATAATTGTTACAAGGAATTAACAAAATATCTCAGGCTGTAATAGTATTGGCTGTCTACTGAAAGCTGGAAGGTGTAGTATTGAAACCACTAGTTTGACGGTTGTGCCATTATAAGTTAATATTTCAACTAAACATTTAATAACTTTATAACCATATAAAACACACTACATTAGCTTCGGCAATCTGTGGTGTGCTATACGTGGTAATCTGAAGACTGATTATTGAGTTTTTACCATGCAAAAATAGAAAAAAACTAAAGTTTCACCGAAAAAGCTTCTGCAACCCGACTGTGGGCAGTTTTTTTAATAGATCGGTTTGTCATAATGGCCTGTTAACGTATATCTCACAATTATTTTTAATTATTCTTCTACATTAGATTGCATGAATGGTTTACAATTGCATTAAACATAAACAATAACATATGAGAAAACTAACAAAATCGGAAAAAAACTACTTACTTGCTGCTTCCCATTCAGTTTTGGACAAAGTGGCGACCCTGGGGTTTGAACCGGGATACTTCCGGCTTATCCGATCGCACTCCAACTCCGCGTGTTTGTAGTCCCCTTCCACTGCACTATTTAACTGTTCACCGTTTGGGGGAAACACCTAAAACACCATATATCACGTTACAGCAGGGTTCCTTAACCGGTAAGCCAAAGAAGCATTTGGGCCACACAGTTTTTTAGTTAATTATAAAGTTGGTAAAAATTTTAGTTTCATTTGTTAATTCAACTATACACTTGTATGTGTCTAGTTTTGATTGAAGCTGAAATAAAAGAAGCTGTAACGTTGTAACATAAACGACACTATCTTAGAGGGCATTATTAGGACTATTTAATATTTAGAAAATCATTCTACAAAAAAAAATTCATACTGGTATTTTGTCAACCCCTTTGTCTTAAAATTTCGAGTATCCGCATTGTCTATTTTAGAGAGCCTACTTCGTAATTTTAAAAGCCACAAACTTTAAAACGGAGCCACAGAATATTCTCAAATTAAAACCGGGCCACGATTATAAAAAGATTAAGAACCCCCGTGTTACAGGGTATAGACGACCCACACTACACCACGTGACAAGAAACTCAAACCTCCAACGACTTCATTCTTTGTGTCAATCTGAAGTTTTCTCGATCGCTGGAATTCTCTTCGAAGAACTCGGAAAACGTCTTCCACTCAACGAGTCTCATGTTGTGTTTCTTGCATAATCTGTGATGTAGGGTGAGCACATATTAGCTCAATGGGAAAGAACAGGGTTTAACCCTTTAATCCACTGAGTCAGTGGTGGGAAACTTGTCTAGTCGGCAGGCCAGATGTGAGAAAATGAAGTTCTTGGTGGGCCGGATTATTACATGGATATTATTCAATATCTTAATTACAAGATACAGTCTGTGGGCCGGTTAAAGTCCCTTCACGGGCCGGACCAGGCCGACAGGCCGTATATTGCCCATCTCTGGTTTAGAACTTAACATCCCTTCAAATCACTTCAACATCATAATTATAACACAATAAAATTAATACAATCTTTATAAATAATAAGACCTGAAAAATACTATTATCGTGTTGCCGAATGGTTAACGCAAGTGATACATATACCGATTCCTACACAAAAACGGTCCAAGTGGCTAGCCCATCATGGGTTCGAAACTTGGCTCAGTAAAAAAAAACATTTTTTCTTGGCCACAAATACGAACTTAAAATAACTTTAATTATAACACAAATAAAATATTACAATCCTTCTAACCTACACACAACTGCAACTCTACCAAGTTATAACTGTAGTCAAAGTGCATAAAGTCTTGACGAATATCATTAACCAACTAATAAAACTTGTCTAGATCACCCAGTAATTGACTTATTTGTTTGTTCAAACTTAAATAAAAGTAAAATTACTAACTTTTTATATTTTGTTGATTTGTTTGAAATATTATATCAGTGGTTACATGAACCCTTACATCATTTTATACTAGATTTATGACATGTGTATATGAGTATAGGTATTACAGCAGAGTAATTGGTAAGCAGAGGTACTCTATTACACGATTGACTGCATAATTATAAGCTTTTAACCAGCATTGGCAAATCAATATGAGAGCTAATGTAACACATTATCGAAGCTTCAGATTACAGATGCCCATCATCATGTTATCGGAGATACTGCATTTTTCCATTAAACGATTAGAGGTTCATGCAATGTTAACAAAGTACTTTGACCGGAGGTTAGCTAAGGGCTGGTTTTGATCCCACAACCTTTTGGCTGAGTGTGTAATACATTCCAATATAAGGAGTCTAACATAGCAATGGTGGCAAGTTGAAATTTTTTTTGGTTGTAAGCTAAAAAAGGCAAAATTAAGTCGAGTTGGTGGTCTTAGGCCGAAACCCCTACGTGCAATGTGAAAATTAGTCCACTTCGGGTAGTATCTGCCTTCAGCGGATAAGACTGGAGACTGTGCTGAATAACCGCACTACTACAGAGTAATGCGATTTAACGAGGCACATACTGTTGCCATTCGAATTTAAGTAATATGATTCTAGCCGCACAGAGAAGTGAATAAAGTCCCCATTCATATCTTAATCAAAAGGACCAATTTATAGAATTATGTAAAGCACCTTTAGTACATAGGCTGAAAATGGTAGATAACAGGAAATTAATGTTTAATATACAATCTATCAATTTATAAGCACTATCAATATTGTGGATGGGCTCCCTTGTGGTGGGACCAGCCACAAGGGGGCATATGAAAACCACAAGGTGGCGTATAATCAGAAACAAGAGGGGGATAAACAGCCACAAGGGGGCACATGAACTGACCTAACCAACGTTTCCTTCTTTAGTAGAAACTCGGGACAATTGACGACATCGTGAAGTTGGAAAATATATTTGCACGAGAAGTCGGGAAATGAATCCTTCGATTCGAAGGTGACGTCGAAAACAGTGTTGCCGAATGAAAGGTCGTCAGTGTTGCCCACTAAATCTCTGGAAAATTAAATAAATACGTAATAGTGGAAAAGCACTGTTGCAGGGTTCATACACAGTTATCATACAATCGCTTAAGACAAAAGTTTGCATTAAAAGATTTATCCACAGGTATTGCCCGATAAGTTTAGAGGGTACTCAAATATATAAACTTATTATAGATAAACTCCTTTTAAACTTACACATCATAATATATAAACTTATTAAACAGCATAAAAGTTTGATTCTGCTTGAATAACTCACATCATTTTAAAATCATTATAAACTTGCACATCATAATATATCTAAACTTAATCCACACTTTAAAGATGACAACCTTGATTCGGTTTAATTAACTTACATCATTTTATCTGCATTGACAGTGGTCCCGAAGAAGTACCTTCCCTTATTAAGACTAGCACACGCGTTATGAACCATCATTGTAGCTTGCTCCTCGCTTTCAAAGCTGTAGTGAATCACAAACTGGCAACTCGTGATGTCATATTTCATCGATTTGTCCTGGACTTTCTCATTGAGATTCTCCTGAATGGGAGGTGGAATTTTGTGGGGAAGATTTTGTGTTAGTGCGTCGCATTTCAGCTGAAGGGACAGGATATGATAGGATAGTTATGTTTATCCCCGTGAATGGGAAAACCAAGGAGGTTAACATACGAGTAATCGTCAGATCGCCTCGCGTCCACCGTCGGGTTACCGGAGCTATTGCAGGGTGTTGTGTATGATAGACAAGTTCCTTTAATTTGGTAGAACCCATTAATCCGCTGGGTTCAGGCAATGTATGTTAAGTGCATTGCCCAAGGACACAACCGACTAGCTAGCAACCAGTTTCGTAACCGCAACCTTTCGATGGAAAGGCGACGCACTTAACCGTCACACTAACCGGCTAGATGCAGGTTTGAAACTGGTCGCTAGCTAGTCGGTTGTGTTCTTGGGCAAGGCACTTAACATACATTGCCTGAACCCAGCGAATTAATGGGTTCTACTAAATAAAAACAATCGCAATGTTGAGGATTTATTTCCGTTATATACGCCAGTTAAATAGAAAACGGTGGTGGTTAACATTAATTAGTTTTTATTTGCAAGAGTAAATTCTTACTTGCGCGGATTTTTGGCCCTGTATTGGCCTTTATTTTATAAAATGAGTTTTGCAAAAATGGTTACAGAGAAGTTAATTTGATGCCGTTTAATTTAGCGCAGATGTCACCTCACACTCACCTTGGATGAGTCGGCCACTATAAACTCTGTGGTGAAAATTTGTTTGTTTCTGTGTCGTTTCTTAAGCAACGCGTATCGATCTTTACACTGGCTCACTGAGGTCTCAGCAAGATCTGTGCAAATCTATGAGATGATAATAATGTATTTATGAAGGAAAATGGAGTGTTGGGAGGGTGTCTGGACGGTCTGTTTAATAGTTATATATCTCTTCTTTCAGCTTAATATTAATTATAATGCAAAAAGCTATAAAAAAAGTTAAACTTGATCATGTCAGTTCCAAATAATATGCTTTGAATAAATAACCTCATTTGCCTGTTTAATCACACAAGCAAAGGGGAGAATAGTGTCACCTAGTAAAGAACATTGCAACTACTTTGGATTAATAATCATCGGTTTCCTCTTGAATGGGAATTCGGGAGTAAATTAATACACAAGAAGTCGCCAGGTTACCTTGTGCTTCCTATCCATACACTTATACAAACAATTTGAATCATGATCATTCAATTTCAGATATCATTATATTCTGTTGCCATCGTTAATGTAGTTACATCCCAATGCGACAACAGCATATATACTAACCAAATGGTTGGGTCTAGCTTTGTCCCACTTCAATATGTCGCCCCCCTTCCCACAGCCGAGATCCAACACAACTGGATGATTGACACCTCGCTTGTTCAGTGCATCAACGTACTTCTCTATTCGTGGAAACATGATGTTTAAATCGAGAGGAATAAACTTCTTGGATAGGATGTTCCTGTTTATCAGCTTGAATGGGAAACACAATTGGGTTAACACACAGGCAATCGTTAGATCAACTCGTGCCCACCGTAGGGTTACCGGAGCTATTGCAATGTGTTGTATAATTCATGCGTATCTTCAATTTGGTAGAACCCATTAATCCGTTGGGTTCAGCCAATGTCCGTCAAGACAACCGACCAGTTTCCTACCTTTCAGTGCAACCATCCACTGAAAGGCCACTCACCAACCTATCAAGCTGATTAATAGCAAAACATTCATGTGACAATATCAAAAAAAATGTGATTTAGCTATTTTACCTAAAAAAACATTTTAAGTTTGTCACTAATTCGCAGCTAATGCAATAAAAGTGTGACCCTTGAAACTGCACAGAAAAAATTAAAAGCAGTGATAAAAACGCCCCAGAACGAAAGGTTTATGTAATTGGATGCCAGTTTGAAAAGTAATGTTCTCAAACCTACTTATTAACACTGATTTGGTCCAGTTGTTGAAATTCCTCATGTAGAAAATCTTGCTTTGTCTCCGTTCAGCGCAACTTGTGTTTCCTCGTTTGTTGTAATGCTCTGCGACCTGTCATCGGGGTAATAAAATTTTACAATTCTAACCATTAACTTTAAGTTTTGATGTTTTATCCTGTCTCCTTGACTAAGTCATTGTTCCTAATGTAACGAAGAGGAAAAAAATAAATTAAAATAAAAAAAAGCAAAAAAATTGAAAAACTAAGGAAAGAAGAAAAGGAATCAAGTTTTTACAAATCCGAGTTATTTGTGGAAATGTACTCATTTTCCTACTTTTAACTTCATAACAGGGTGAGCATGGTTTCAGGTACGAAACTGGTCGCTATCTAGTCGGTTGTGTTCTTGGGCAAGGAACTTAACAGTCATTGCCTGAAACCAGCAGATTAATGGGTTAGTAATAAATTGGATTAATGGGTTAGTATTAAAAACAGCACACTGTAATAGCTTCGGTAACCCGATAGCAGATGTAAGTTTCTCTAGTAATTAGATTTTATATACTTTCCAATTCACAGGAATAAAACATTAATACAAATACAAATTCCGGTATGAAGTGCCTACTGTGTGAGAAGCAACCAAACAAGGCAATACAGACAACAAATCATACAATCAATAACAACATCTTTAAATAGCAAAGTAACTATGTTTATTTTTTATCACCTTTTCTGCATTAGATGACCGTTTGACGTTAGATTCCTCAAAATCTTGGGAACTTTTTCGTTTTCTCTTGTTCGGTGAAATATTAATACTGGAATTCATTATTATACTCAGGAATTTAATTATTTGAAAACATATGTCTAAAAAAAGAATATTGATTAGAGCTCATATTTCATTGACATTTGGGTGACCAATTTATTGTAATAGGCAAGTATAAAACTTTAATGAAGCTTGTTATTTAAAACCCATATGCTTTGGTATAATTAAAAAAACAATGGTTTTTGCAATTGTTATAAAACCGAGGTTTGCTTTGGAACTCATTTCAAACTGTTGAAATATATTCGAAGGTTTTCAAATAAGTGGTTAGCTATAAAGCAACAAAATAGAACAATGTAAGCTGTCAGGTGTACAATACACAGTGTTTATCTTAGAGCGGAAAAAAATATTAACTTTGAAACGCTTAAGGTTTGGATTTATAGAAGCAACTAAAAATAACGACCTTAGTTGAAAAATAAACTTAATATTGTTAACTATCATTTTAAATTTGAATTCTCATAATGGAGCAAATAAAGTTTTAAATAATTGAAATGCATAAGTAATGATGTTATTCTTTTAAACCAAGTTAAATCTCCACGTAACAGTTTATCCACCATGAAATTTTGTTTATTTTTTACAACTTATCAAATCAATAATACAATGGAACTGATTTAGGATAATCAGATACCACAGAAAGATTTTTCATATTTTGCCAACGTTAAACATGGATTATTGTTATTTCCATTTTTCACTGTGGCTGGAAAAAATTATTCCAAAATTAATATTGGGATGTAAAATAGATGGAAAAACATTAAATCAGTTCTATAACAGTAAAGTACCTGATTGTATAAGATGACATACTAAGTGAATCCATTATCCACACAGGAGTGAAACTGCTAGGTTATACCATAGTAGTAACAGCACCACAACATAGTATCTCACAGTACCATAAGAATGTCATCCACACCCATCCCACTGACATTGAATCACACAATGGAGCCTTCCAATACAACCAGCCACATTACACAAGGACCACCTGTGGTTATTGCCGTATGTCTTACAATACTCACATGTGAAGTGACGATTTTTATATTCGTTGTCAAAAGTTCATGGCAACAACACTGCAACCAGAGGACAAACAACAAAAGTGGGATGTGGACTTGTATAAAGGAGTTGCCGACAATTAAAAAGGTATAAAATAATTTTTTTTCGGATAACATTTTTATTGTTTATATTAAGGGTTGGTCACAATTTGTTATTATATTAACGTCTCTATTTCAGGACTCACTGTATTTATTCCAATTTACCCATAACTTAATAATTACACGGTTACTAACAGTAATATTTGTCGCATTAAAATGTAAAATGACTATTTGTAGTCTATCTAAACAACATTTAGACACTTATGTCACACGAACATTTTTTGCAGCATTTTTAAAACAATATTTTTCCTTCCAGTGTTTTATTGTATCAAATGCTATAATACTGGTCGACTGTACACTGTTCGTAATGCGGCTGCTCACTCCCTTAAGCTACAATGAACAGACCTGTTCGTTATTACTCCGAATAAACGGTGTGACATCATACGTCATCTCTCTAAGCTCAGTTTATGTTTATTTGTGGGAGAGACAGCACACTCTGCACACTTCACCAGCTTTAAGGGTGAGTTTTTCTTAAAGGAATCGTTAAGCAATAGGTTTCAGTGACTGCTAAGGGGTAACACTAAATAGAACGGGGAAACTGCTCACTTAATCTATGAAAACTATTTTTAAACTTGCCCTTAACACTAATATCATCCCAAGAACTAACCCTGACTCCAATTTCATGTTTAAAACTAACTCTAATGACCCAATCTTCATTTTAGTGCGCAATTGCACTTTATAGTAAATTACCCCAGGTCTAGAGGTAGGTTCACAAGTTTATTGGAAATTATACGATGTTTATACTGCCAGCTCGCGAGCGTGTGTGAAATTACCCAAGTGTGCAAAAGACGCAGGGAAAAAAACTCGAGTGTGCAGCTGCCGTACTTTCCATACTGGCCTTTATTTACTGTTCCCCTGACTAGCCAAATAATAATAATTAATAAAGTAGCCTGCGAAAAAAAATCATAAAAAAATTTTTTGGGGTTAGTTAGACATTTCTAACTTGGACTACAACTTTAACCAGTTTGATTAATTACACTTTATCAAATTTAAAAACTGCAATAACAGGTATTCTAAAGATATCGCTAGTCGCTACGCGACCAAAGTTCTTTTACCTAGAAATAAAACGCGGAAAAACGGAAGACGGAAGTGAAAAGTTATACCCTTTAACAAGGGGCTACGGTCCAAAAAATTACAGAATTTGTTAATTGAACCGTGCTCTTTCGAATGATAATATTTGATTTAATATCGAATATGAATATTAATAATATTCACGCATTTATAGAGTTTTTGCCAGTTATTCCTTTGGATATGTTGTAGCCCTTGCCAATACCTTCAAATTGATATATAAATTATATACAATATCCGCGGGGGCTATATGCACGAAGCGTCTGAATATTCATAACTCGTTATTTAGGAATGCTGCGGTTTTTATATCCAGATGAACATTTATGGAGTTTTTGCCAAAAATCCTTTGTATCTGTTGTAGCCCTTATAAATACCTTTAATTTAATGTATAGTTTATATAGAATAACCGCAAGGAACTATATGCACGAAGTGTCTGAATATTCATAACTCTTCATCAAGGGATGTATCGGAAGATGCTGCAGTTTTCTTATCCAGATGAATATTTATAGAGTTTTCGCCAATTATTGCTTTGGATATGTTGTAGCCCTTATAAATACCTTCAAGTTAATGTAAAGTTTATCTACGATAACCGCGGGAAGCTATATGCACGAAGCGTCTGAATATTCATAACTCGCTTTAGAGAGGAGTGCACTGGAAGATGCTGAAGTTTTCTTATCCAGATGGACATTTATAGAGTTTTCGCCAATTATTCCTTTGAATATGTTGTAGCCCTTTCCAATACCTTCAAATTGATATATAGATTATATACAATAACCGCGGGAAAGTATATGCACGAAGTGTCTGAATATTCATAACTCGTCATCAAGGGATGCATTGGAAGATGCTACGGTTTTTCTTAAGGTATTTATTAGGGCTACAACATATCCAAAGGAATAATTGGCGAAAACGTTATAAAGCCCATCTGG
>CH001990.1:397787-421271 GCA_000149265.1 Ciona savignyi
AGGCCTATATATTTTTATATTTAGCAATTTTGTTTAATTTTACCGCTTAGCATTATTACCTCATTATTTAGACGTGAGGTAGGCCCGAAATTCATTTGCTCCCAGAAAGACAATAACTCGCTTATTTTACTATATTAATCGGAATCGGTACTAGCCTGTCCACTTTGTAATAAAAGTTGCAAGGAAAAGGAAAAAATGCTTTGATGTGACGGGGTTTTCCCTTATCCGATATATCATCCAAGTACTAATAAACCATCGGGTTACCGGAGTTATTGTAATGTGTTGGTTATGATGCAGAGTTTAATTTAATTTGGTAGAACCCATCAAGCACATATATATATAATCCAAATAGATCGATAATCGCTGTAAGAGTCGCCAATACATGACAAAAACCAGTCATTTTACTTTTTTATCTGTGAATCGCCAAATTAAATCGTGCTATGTGACCAAACAATGAGGTATATAGCTGGCAATACGCTATGTGACCGACCAATAAGCTATAAGACCGAACAATAACCGTGTTACCAAACAGTTTTTTATGTAATTTGCAATGAGCTATGTGACGAAACAATAAGTTATGTGGTCAGACAATACTTTGCCATTTCTTCAGGCTGTACTTCCAAAATGGCTTCCCATTCTAAGCAAAGTTGCATTGGTGTTTACGCTGGTCTCTGACGTTTCAAAGATCGCTCTGACGTGGGATTTGGTTGGGTTGAACACCTTGATTCGTGCGGACTACATTGACAACAAATGCTTTCATGAAAGTAATCTTGTGCCTGTTTAGTTTTCGTACAAATTCTTTTAAATAAATTTTATTTTATTCGCGAAACCAAGAGTTAAGAAAGAATGATATATAGTCAAACAGTTGGATTTGGTCTTCATCCTGGCCATATTCTGCACAATTATGTACATTAAAAATGACTGTTATCACAATGTCGGGTTAGCGGAGCTATTGCAGTATGTTGTGTATGATTTACACATTTTGCTGTTTTATTTCAACTCAATAAACGACTGTATCCAAGCGATGTGTGCTTGTTGCCTTCCACAAGTACACAACCTTTTAGCAGGCGACGAGACTTTTCAATTCCTTAAATGAAATTTATGGAATCGAGTAAACTTAAATTTATTACATAAATCAATCTGTTTATCTACCAGTTACTTTAATGTGGCGAACAACCATAAAACCTTTATTTGAGCGCCACGGCGCTTTATTTTTCAATCCTTCTCCATTACTGGCGTTTTATTAGAGGTGGCGTTTATATAGAAGTTTTATAGTATTTGTTTGTTTTCCATTTACTGTAATATGGTAAACTACATTTTACATAAGCTTAATTAAATTTATACTTGGTATATTTTCGTAACTTAATTTAAATTATTTGTGTTTTTACGATGGAAATATGAATCTATCTTTGAAGTTTTGTCCGACTGATTAGCCTGGTGGTTTAGTGCGTCGCCTTTTAATCGAAAGGTTGCTGGTGCGAAACTGGTCGTTAGCTAGTAGGTTGTGTCCTTGGGCAAGGCACTTTACGGACATTGCCTGAACCCAGCGGATTAATGGGTTCTACCAAATTGAAGGAACATGTCTATCATACACAACACACTGCAATAGCTCCGGTAACCCGACGATGGGTGCGAGGTGATCTGACGATTGCCCGTGTGTTAACCTCCTTGGTTATACCATTAACGTGGATTAACATGAATACCCCCTCACATCTTTAAGTTGAACGATTTACCTTCCAGAATCTGCGATATTGGTAATGCCTGGTGTGGTGGTTGGGTCAACTATCTTCACCCAAATAACTTACTCAACATTATTCCACGCAACAATGAAATATTACCAGATATCAAACCGGATTGCCGCTAATGGAAGAGGTTTAGCGTAAGTATATCGTTGTCCTATGTCAGAACTAAACGACAGCGGAATATAGCTTGGTGGGTTGGTACGTTGTATAAGGTAACAACTCATATTAAACACACTACAATAGCTTCGGTAGCCCGACCGTGGGCACTACAAAGGGCAACCGTGGACAAACACATAAAGGTGATTTCGCATTGGTAATATACAAATACCCACCCAACACCCGCGTAGCTTGTAGGGGATATTTGGGATGTCATGGACCAGCGTGGGCAACTTCTATAGTCAGCGGGCAGCAATGGAAAAATGAAGTTCTTGTTTTATTACATGAATAGTATTTAATATCTTAATTACCGGGTATGTAAGATGCAGTCTGCGGACCGGTCAAAATTCATATGGGCCGTATGTTGCCCATGCTTGTCATGAATAGACAACTAATAGACCGTACATGTAACGACAACGATAAGTCGCAATAAACTTTGTGGCGCCCTGCTACGGGTATATGATGCCTTATACACGAAATAAAACGGCACTTCCCAACCACAAAAGGACATTGAAACCAACGAAGGAATAAACCAATTATTTTCGCAGACTTGCAAAGAGATGTCTACGTATTGCTGTCATCTGTATGTTCACCGATACAGTTGCAATTGTCGGCATTCAAATGTTTGCGCCCAGTTTCAGAGAGGAGTATTTGACAGCTTTGGCGAAAGTTGATCTGTTTATCAACCTCGTGTGTATGATGCTGTGTTTTGGGACAATTAAATAGTAAGTATAAAGCAGAGTCTGGCAACCTGCGGCTTTTTCATCCTTATGATGCGGCTGTTAATATTTTGCATTGCTACTGTAGCATCGAATAATAAGTTAAATATCCATGCATAGGTAAAAACAAAAATTTTTAGGTTCTAGATCGGTGTTTTGTATGCTATCTTTATGTGAATCAGTCTCCGTCATACAACCGCAGATTAAAGGAAAATCCGTGATATTGTACAATAATATATTATTCTTTAAATCCATTAAATTATCCTACACGTTAGTGTACTGAAGCGTTAAATTTAACCACCAATTTTGGCTGCGAAACTTCTCAGTTAATACTAAATTAAGTATGAAAACGAGATTTCCCAACGATTTTCCGAGTTATACCTACACTCGCTGTTCCAGAGATAACAACACATTCCATCTTACAGCACAGCTAGGAAATTCGTCATAATGGTCACGTGCAAGAAAAGCCAATCAACGGAGTCCGATGCCGCCATTGGGTTGAGTTAAGCCAACTCTCATTGGAACGTCAAGTTACAAGCATTCCTCCACAGTGGAGCTAAAAGTGTTCACGACCACATCATTTTTTCCACAGTCTAGGAGTAACGCTGGTGTTGACTGATGATGCATCATCTTTTTGAGTTAACGTTAACTGGAGTGTTAACGGCTACATTATTTTTCCGTTACACCGTGTCTATTTACTGATGTGTTTTAACCACTATAGCCGTTTAATCCTGCCTCCTTAACTTGAAATATTTATGCCATTCTTCTTTAATGTAACGAAGGAGCAAAAAATAAACTAAACAGCTTTCACAGTGTAGCTTTCATAATTCGACTTTCTTTACAATCAGTTACACCGAAGCATACTATGTAATTATGCTGGTTCCACCAATATAAGAACATTATTCGAACCACGATGCCAAAGACTTATATTGTGCTATTGCAATTGTTTACTTACCTGCACCATTTGTCGTATGTTGTGAATCATATATTGTTGTTATGTATTTAAGAATACAATTATCGTGTTTATTATTTTTGGTGGGGCATTAAAGGGCGTATAACATGGTAACTTCTACATTATCTTTCAGCTACAGTCAGACATAGTGACTTTATACCAGGCCAGCTCTTTTATGTTTCTGATGCGACTCTTATTATTTTGCTTTTGTAGCAAGAGCGCTTGAGTTTAGAAACCACGCATAAATGAAAAAACAGAAGAAAAATCGCGTCTTTATCTCACACGGTTTTGTTTCCCTTTTATTGCAAATATATTATAGTTTTGCGGCTCCCAGTGATTTTTTATTTTGTTGGACATCAGTTAAAATGGTAGTAATAAGTACAAAAGATTGCTCAACGGTACATTGTTTTCTTTAGCCATCAATTAGATTCAATTACATCTGCTTAGTTTATTATCGAGTAAAAGAATAGGTTATTCATGTTTAATCCCGTGAATTAAAAAGTGCACTAAACCACCAAGCTAATCATTATAACGGCTTTTTCGAAACCAAGAAAAATGGGTATCCTACACCTGACTGCCTTAAAATGATATAAATTGTGTCGTTTTATCATTTCTTTCGTTTCCTATGTTTTATTAATATTTAGTGGAAACAAAAAATAATGCAATCATTGCTCTATATTGTTGCTTTACTTACCTATTTTATTGCTGCTCGATTATTTAGGCCCAATACAGAACAACCATTTTGACAGTTTCAAAGCTTTTCGTAAAAATGCTTAAACCGCTGGTTGTGATTTGCTAAACCATTTGAAACTTATATATTTTGAGAGCTTAATTAAATTATTACGTAACATACTACGGAAGCTATAACTAATTGTGAATGAAATACAATGATGCGTTGTCAAGCCTCAATACACATTGCCAATACACATATTTTAGACACCCGACAAATTAGCTTGGTGGCTTGGTGCGTACTTTTAGGCGTAGCGCTGCGTGCTCGTAACTGGTAGCTAACTAGTCGGTTGTATCCTTAGGCAAGCCACTTTACGGACATTGCCTGAACGCAGCAGATTAATGGGTTCTACCAAATTGAAGGAACGTGTCTATCATATAACACACTGCAATAGCTCCGGTAACCCGACGATGGGCGCGAGGTGATCTGACGATTGCCCGTGTGTTAACCTCCTTGGTTTTTCCATTTACGGGAATAAAAATAAAATGAATACGAGCGTTAGATTAACAAGTGTCGTAATTTTTCCTAAATAAAAGCTAAATGGCAAACAAATTTAAATGAAAAACATTCTGACTTAATCCACGCAGGTGTAAACATAAATATATATTCCATTTTGCATGTACGATAGATGGAGAAAATAACAATTCAAATTGGCGGCTGCGGAAATAAGATTTCCTAGTATGGGTGAAATAGATTTATGAATCAATTATATTTTTTGACACGAAATCTATATGTTTTGCTATTAAAAAATTTTAATTGGATTCATTGGGCCCAAGAAAAAGGTGTTACATGTAAGGGGTCCTGCAATTGGTGCAACATTTTAATTCAGTGAAGCAGTAGATTTGTGTGCACAGTTTACTAATCAGTTAAAATGTCTTAATTAATAAAGTAAAACTTCGTTCATTAAATTTCCAACCTATATGTATCGTTGTAACCACTGTGTACTTACTTTAAGGTTTGTCGTCAGACAAGTCGGTCTAAATAATTTAAGAAAGCAAGGAGGTCTTTAGAAACGTTAATCTTAGGATATTCATGCTTATATCCCCTTAAATGGGAAAACCAAGGGGGTTAACACACGGGCAATCATCAAATTATCTTGTGCCAACCGTCGGGTTACCGCAGCTATTGCAATGTGTTGTGAATGATTTACACGTCGTTTTAGTAGAACCCATTTATCCACCGGTGTCAGGCAATGTCCGCTAAGTGCCTTGTCCAAGGACACAACCGACTAGCTAGCGACTAGTTTCGAGTCTGCAACCATTCCGTTGAAAGGCGACGCGCTAACCCACTAAGCTAATTATTCGAACGGATTATAACCCATTACCATTAAAACCATAAAAAAGGTTCCAATGATACATTGAATTGTTTTACATTGAGTAACAGATTATTGCAACGCGGTATAAATTATCACAAACTTCCCAACAAAAATGCCCCTATCGCAAAGTCAATTAGCGTTCGGTAACACAACGGAGCCTTCCAATACAACCAGCCACATTACACAAGGGCCACCTGTGGTTATTGCCGTATGTCTTACAATACTCGCATGCGAGGTGACGATTTTCATATTCGTTGTCAAAAGTTCATGGCAACAACACTGCAACCAGAGGACAAACAACAAAAGTGGGATGTGGACTTGTATAAAGGAGTTGCCGACAATTAAAAAGGTAGGACCGCTGTGGTGTGCCTTATTAATTATTTTACGTTTACAATATTTAGAACTATTAGTTAATTAATCATGTACTGCTTGTTTAAGTTTAATGCAATACAACACTGGGTTATTTGGTGTTTCCAATTAGCCGAAAAATCGATATTATTTACACCTTTATAGGTGTTTAGCGAAAACACTTTTAACAGTGTAAATAACAATAAAAATCGCTTTTAAAAACTCTCTTAGTCGTTGACTTATCACAACCAACCATAACTTCTTGTAAAGTCTTCTTACCTAACTTGACAGACGTGAATAGGGAAGGAGAAAAGGAGGGAAACTGCTTTGTAAAATAAAGATTAAAGTTAGTTTTAAACATGTGGGTGGAGTTCTTTGGGGGTTAAGATAAGTGTTTAGGGCAGTGTTTAAATTAGTTTCTGTAAATTTAGTAAGCAGTTTCCCTCCTTCCCTCCTTCCCTCCTCCCCTCTTTCCCTCCGTTTAGTGTTGCCCGACATGCATGATATTTACATAATATGTGTCGGATCCAACAACTTAACATCACTGGTGGAATATTGGATGCCAAAAAATGTGGCCGCTTAACATCTTTTTTGCAGTGTTTTGTTACATCAAATGCGATAATGATTGTCGATTGTACAACGTTCGCAATACGGCTGCTCATTCCTATCCGCTACAACGAAAACGTTTGTTCGTTATTACTTCGGCTAAATGGCGTGACTGCGTACTTCGTCTCTCAAAACTCGGTTTACATTTATTTGTGGAATAAGCAACACTATCTGCACACTTCGCCAGCTTTACGGGTAAGTTATTAGTTATGACCAAGGTACGAAACGTCAACCAAAAAGTAAATAGATAGAAGAGGATATTCATGTTTATCCCCGTGAAGGGGAAATTTTTAAATAAATCTTATACGATAACATTTTGATTGGAAAAAAATTGATTATATCAAATCAAACGCATTAATCACGACATTAATATTGGGCACTAATGGGGAACTCAAGCCTGTGCAGTAAAAGCATAGGCTATTGAACATTTTATGCAAAACGAACATATTTGTTTTATGCTTATATGCGCAATCGTTTTAGTCCGACATATTATTCTGGTGGGTTCGAGACCTTTAAACCAAAAGGTTGTAGAGTCAAAACTGGTCGCTAGCTAGTCGGCTATGGCAAATCACTTAACATAATCTAAAACAACACACTGCAATAACTCCACAGGTGGTCTTAGGTAATCTGACGGTTGCCTGTGTGTTAACGTCCCGAGCATTTTTTTCATTCACGAAGATAAACATAATTGTCCCATCCTTTAACTAATAACTGTATAATCTAAAATAATTGTTGTAGGCTGTACTTCCAAAATGGCTTCCAATATTCAGCAAAACCGCATTGGTTTTGACTCTAGTCTTCGATGTGGTGGTTCTATCTCTTGTATGGGACCTGTTTGGTCTAAATACAATTGTCAGTGCGAACTATATTAACCACAAGTGCTACCACAAAGGTAACTTAACGCATGAATTGATTAATTGATTGGTGTGTGAAGTGCTTTTGGTAGAAAATTGTTTTGTCCGGCATGTATTCACCATGGTATAACTGAAATATCCTATCATTGTCCGACCGGTTAGTCTGGCGGTTTAGTGCGATGCCTTTCAATCGAAAGGTTGCAGGTGAGCATGAATATCTTATCTCAGCCCATTGATATATACAACTCATCTGTCTTTAAAATTTATTGTGTTTTAGCCTTATTCAAATATATTTTTTTTGTATTTTGCAATTTAACCTTATTCACATAGAATTCTATTGTATATTGCTATTTAACCTTATTCAAATATAATTCTATTGTAATACTTTATTTAACCTAATTCAAATAGAATTCTATTGTATATTGCTATTTAACCTTATTCAAATAGAATTGTTTTGTCTTTTTCTTTTTAACCTTATTCAAATAAAATTCTTATCTATCTATTTATTTGAATAAGGTTGAACTGTTGTATAAGTTTTTATAAGAGATTTTTTCTTTAGGGTCAATACGGGATTATGCCATTCTATAAAGCAGTGGTTCTTAAACTTTTTCAGTCGCGCCCCCCTTCAGATTTGTGATTCATGCTCACGCCGACGCCTCACCTACTCAAAAATAAAATTTACAAAAAATAGAACAATAATTTATTTGCCAATACCCTGCTTAGTGTGAAGGATGCAAGGGATCACGATTCGCTATTCGCGAACCATTTTTTAAAGTTCGCGAATTACAAAATTTAACAAAATCGCGAAAATATAAATTACCGTTGTTGATTTCGCGCACTTTTAATAATAAATCATCAACACAATATAATATAACATATTTTGCCTTCAACATAACAAACATTAAACAATGGAATTACTGTTACATTTATTTTCCTTGCTTTTACTTTGCATTATTGACGCATTTCTATCATAACGCAACAATAGCCATTATGCGTTCATATACCACGATTCCTTTATTTATGATTGGCGGAGATGCGACACACATCTTTATAATAAGGTTATATGGTGTTTTAACAAGTAAGATTACTTGTTTCAAAGGCTTCGTTTCGTCGATATTCGTCCTATCCTACACGCATTAACTTACGATACTTTTAATGTAGTTTATCATTACTACTACATAACGGTACTGTTTACTTAATGAATTATTTTTCTGGCTTTAAAGATTAGTTTGAGAGGTTTTGAAACCGCATTCTAAGTCAATTTAACATAGCCAATGCGCAAAACGATTTTCTCGTATCCCACGCATTTCGCGAATCGTTTTAAAATCGTTAATTCGAACCCTGCATTATGTCACTGCCATGCTCGCGCCACCCTTGAGAAGGTTCCACGCCCCCAAGGGGGGCGCGCCCCCCAGTTTAAGAACCCCTGCTATAAAGGATCTCTAATTAAATTTTAAATTTATATTGTAAAACAACTTTCAATTTAGCTTCTGCGGTTTTAATATTGCCCGGGGTGGTTCTTGGATCAACGATCGCAATCCAAGCCATATACGCCACCTTGTTCTACACAACATTGAAATATTACCAGATTGCAAACCGTATCGCCGACAACGGAACAGGTTTAGCGTGAGTATAGCATGTGGGTCGTGTGTATTAGCTTTCAAAATCATGTGGTTTTACCTGCAAAACATATGTTTAGCCACTTGACCTGCTTTTATTATTTGTATTTGTCAAGCTGGTTGTATTTTAGTCAAGGAAGGCACTTAACAGACGTTGTCTGAACACAGTTGATTATTGCAATAAATTTAATTTTTTGGAATTTTCAAGCTGATTAAACTTAATGTAGCAGCATTTAACGGACAATTCCTGAACCCAGTGGAATATTGGCTTCTGTTAAATTAAAGGAACGTGTGAAGCATACACAAAACCTTTCAAACGAAAGGTTGCAGGTGCGAAACTGATCACTAGCTAGTTGGTTGTGTCCTTGGGCAAGGCACTTTACGGACATTGCCTGAACCCAGCGTGTTTATGGGTTCTACCAAATTGAAGGAACGTGTCTATCATAAGTATCATATACAACACACCAAAATAGCTTCGGTAACCCGACATTGGACGTGAGGTGATCTGACGATCGCCCGTGTGGTAACCCCCTTGGTTTCCCATTCACGGGGATAAACATAATTATCCTATTCTATCCTATCCAATAACCAACATATTTTAACAGCCTTGCTAAAAGGTGTCTTCGTATAAGTCTGATCACCATGTTCACCGATACTCTGTGGATGATGATGATCCAATTCCTGGGGACTCGGGTTAGCATCGATTGCCTTATCGCACTGACTAAATTTGACCTCCTGTTTAACCTTGTGTGTATGATGCTCTGCTCTGGATCAATCAAATAGTGAGTATGTGTTACAAAGGGAAATAGTGTCATGCCACTGTATTAGCTGCACTAAATTTGACTTCATTAAAGAGTTTAAACAAACTTATAACTTAACTTGGCGCTGTAACATAAGTAATTTAGTAACCGACAAAAAGTAAACTGTAAAGTACAGAACTGAATTTAAAGCCGCTATAATAAAACAATCAACTAAAAATACGAGCGCCAGATTGATTAAGTGATGCCAACAAAAATACTTAAAATACCATTGCACTAGCCACTGTGGGATATATGTCCCACACGTGACCAATTGCGCTAAAATGATATTTTCATCGATAAAACTATTGATTTACTTCTTTTAGTTAACTACCTAATTTTAATAATGAGTGCTTATTCTCTTTTGGCGTTATGTTTCTAGGCACAATGTCGTTTCACTTAGGTATAAAACCTGTCTGTAAACGCAATTAAGTATGTTTGCTTCATTACTTTGTGTTGTAATTATAATTTATACAACTTCATTTGAAACTACTACACACTGCAATAGCCTTAAAAGCCCCACCGCTGGCTATTTGGCAATTACTCACGTCGCCCCATAGACTGGAATTAATTTACTAACTTGTCTTATTTCAATAGCACGGCTGGAAAATTCTTTCTGATGATAACGTGCAAAAATGACCAATCAACTGACTCTCAACCAGAAGATACCCCGAAACTAAGAAAATCAAATGGGACTGTGGAGTCTACGCTTTGACTACCATAACCATCGGTTGTTACCATTACTTTCTGAAAAGAACGTTTATTGTGTTTGATGGCTTCATGTGTTAAAGACTTTGAGCATTAAGTGTTCACTTTGGTAAAATTTTTAACAGTTTCATAGGTTAGTTGGACAACTTTGTATAACATTATGATGGGTCCGACCGGTTAGTCCGGTGATTTAGTGCGACGCATTTCAACCGAAATGTTGCAAGATTCAAAACTGGCTAGCTAGTCGGCTGTGCCATTGGGCAAGGCAGTAGGTTGTCCTACGGGCAAGAGATAAAAATGAATATTCCTATCCAAGCGTCGTCGAACTACTTGTGGAAATAAATCAATCCAGTTTGTACGGCGCTTCTCTATGTTGCGGTCAATTTAATTTAAACTGACCTGCAACAGTCTCATATATTTTTCTAGTGATTCTATTAACCTGAAAGACTGGGGATGCTGTAATGTTGAAATAACTCTAATAAATGCATGAGCTGGTCTTTGAAGATAAACATTTGTAGCTTTATACAACTACAACTACTTAAATAAGAACATTTGTCGTTCCTGCCATGTCTCATATTGGAGGGATATATTTTTGTATTTATTTTAACATTTTAAAATAAAAAAGAAGAAAAAAATCGAAGTAAAAACAAAGTAAGCACATATATACAGTATTTTTCATCTTAACATTATTCTTAATGCATTAAGGGAAGTTGGTGAGTTTTATTCTTAAAAAAGACAATTCGCTCACTTTGCCCAAACCCATTGCGTTAAAAGCAACTAACTAAGCTACAGGGTTTTGTTCAAAATTTCCACGGGAACTCGACGCTTATTTCCCGGTCTCCACATCTCGGGCGACTCGATCTCTTCTCAGATACGTTTCCGCCGAGCATCTATGACGTATGAATAGCATAAGCTTTCCAAGAAACGCACAGCCGCTAAGCGCTACAGTGGCGCAAGCTAAAATCGAATTTCTCGTCCCTGCAGGAGGAACCCAGTTTCGAACCACAATCCCGGAGCAAGCAAATAATATGGTTGGCCATATTGTAACTGTGTAGCGAGTGCAGCGGGCGAAGAGAAAGTTTTCTAACATGAAGAACACGATAATGAAGACGAGAATTATCCCAAGGACTATTGTACCGGAGTCTTCAGTTGAAATTAGATCTGCAAAAAAACCGGTTAAGAATCAACATTTAAAGTTTGAAATCAACATCAATGCCCATTTGCAACGTTGTGGCTGAATAACTCGCGATACAGTAGCAATAAAATTAAAAAGAGCCGATGAAAAAGCCGCGTTTTGCCGACCAATGGGTTAGCGACCGATTTACATACAGCATGTGTGATCAAATGGTTAGCGCGACCGACAAAATCAATAAATAACCAAACCAAGTGGTCCTAAATGAAATGACAAATTCTTTACACGCTTTGTGCAACAAAAGAACTGTCGACTCGTCTCGAATTTGCAATATTTTACAAAAAGTGTTTGACGGTGCATATGACAAACCCCTTCCTGCAATATTCTTCTGTAAAACGCGAGCGTTTCTTTAAAGTTCACCAATAATATAGCATTATCGTCAATGCTAGAAGTATCGCGCTTAAGAAGTTCATATGAAACCGTATTTACATTTTTCTTTTAAAGAATGTTTTAAATGATGTCTATAAAAATACGTTACAGTATTTCCTAACATATTTAAGTTTCATTTTTGTTATCTTAATCTTCAATTGTTAAACTAAATTTATTGATTTACATCGATTTTATTTCAAAATGCGAGTTTTAACGACTGTTTGTTTTGCAGTTTTTCCTGTTCCTGTGTCGTGATTTGCTTTTGTCATTATTTAATACTGGGGCAAAAAATTCAAAACACTAAGCGCTTGACACCCGATTGTGCTTCAGTGATATCATAACCATGATGTGATTAAGACACTGGAGTATCGTCTTGTGACCGAAGGGTTACGTGTTCGATACATACACCAACCCCTATATACTACAAAATGCCCAAGTGATAAACCCACCGTGGGTTATAGATATACCGAATTAAATATAACAAAACAGACTTATTGACGAATCCTTTAAGGATTCGAAACTAAGTCCGGTTAAAAAAAACAACAAAAATCATATAAATAATACGGTTGAGTGGCAGAATGGTTAACGCGACCGATACATACATTAACTATACAAAATACGGTAGTAGTAACTAGTAGCCCATCATGGGTTCAAAACTTGGCTCGTTAAAAAAATTAAAAACTGAGACTGAGCGAATTTGTGGTAGATCATTTTGTACCGACTCCAAAATGTAAAGCGACAAAATCCTTTGCAAAGATCTTATTTATATATATTTAAACAAATTACTCACTGGAGGTGTGACATGCCAGATTTAATTAAAGAGTTAACTGGTTAATTAGTTGTTGTACATAGGCCTTGTAAGCCGAAGTTGACCGAATGCTGACTGTGTTTATTATCATTGCAAACAAGTTCGGACGAAACGCTATTTTATATCTTCACCGATCACGACAGTCAGATCCAAATCTTATCGTGAATGTCTCAATAAGATTGCTCGGCATTTTTCACAGAAAAACTTTTGATTTAAATGACAATACTGTGGTCTTAAAATGACAATTTCTACATCGATGCAAGAAATAACCGATTTGGAAGGAATAAAAACGAAATTAAAAAACATTCTCTACTTGTTTTAGGTAGTAAAAAAAGATTTAGGTAGGATTCATGTATCAAACATCTTACGGTATTTTAATACTGTTACAACTATTATTATGCACTTCGTTAAAGAATTATAAACCTTATGCTAAAAACTTTTTTCAATAATTAAGCAACGTCTTGTTAGTTAAAATAGAAGAAAGCGTGATAATTAAAAGTTCCTTTAAAGCTGTATTAATAGCCGTAATCTGTGGTGTTTGTCGACAAAGTTATCAGAAGCTGTAACAGAAGGAAGTGCGTCCGCTGATAAATAATTAAACAGAGCTTTGTTTTGTCAACTATTGAGTCTGATTCCTTACACGTTGATTTCGAGATAACTGGCACGTTATTGTTTGACCGCATGAGTTGAAGGCTTAACACGGGATAATTATGTTTTATCTTCGTGGATGGGGAAACCAAGGGTGTTAACACACAGGCAATTCTCACATTACCTCGAGCTCACTGTCAGGTTACCCGATATATTGCAGTGTGTTGTGTATGATTCACACATTTCTTTAATTTGGAACAACCCATTATATCTACTTGGTTCACACAATGTCGGTTAACACTGTCTGACCAAGGAAACCGCTGACTAGCCAGTCGGTGATATTGAAACTGCCACCTTTTGATCGACAGAGCTCCATATATGGTATACCAAGCGAATTTTGTTTAAAACCTCCCGAAAATTTATTTCTGGATAAGTGATATGCCATCATTTGGACATTTTCTTAAAAAATATAAATCAAAGCTATTAAATGTCCATTAAAAAAAACTATGTATCATGGCGGCCTTGATAACATTATAACGGCCGCTGTACATACTAAAGATTATTTGTGAAATACAAATTCCAAAACTTGGATTTTTAATCACCTAAATGGCTTACAAATATCTGAAAATATCGATGACGCATATGTCAATTTAATGTGAACTTTGCCGTGCCCGGAGTTAAATATATGTTAATAAACGAGGAATATGTAAATTCTTTGGTAAATGTTTAAAGTATCGGTTGTTTTTTGCGTTGTTTAGTTGTAAATATTAATCGGATTTGGGTTGGGCAGATATTGCAACAAGACAAATATTTGCAGTGGGCTGATGCACGCCCATGTGTTCAATTGTTTGGAGTGAAGTCAGATTTAAACCAGGTGCAACTGGTAATCCATACAACTTGTACTGAATTCTTGGAAACGAAAGGTGAGTAAGATTTTGAGATAATTCAGATCCTAATCCATCATTTCGCATCAATCACAAAAATCTACGTTACCAAAGACGAGGATACAACAAATTTAAGACTTTTTAGCGGTTTTGTTTTTACCCTTACCCTTTTCCGTATTAACATTTATAAAATCGTGTTTAACCGCTTGACATTTTTAATAAAATAAAAAAAACAAATAAGTATAGTTTCTAAGCAAACCTAAACTATCACTTGTCTTTCGATTTTATACAACTTAATTTTAAAATCATTATATCAGATGTTAAATCCTTAGAATAAGAAAATGCAAGGAGCGTAAACACACATGGAATCATCAGATCACTTCGCACCCACCGTCAAGTTACCAAGCTATTATACAGTGTGCTGTGTATAATTCACACGTTCCTTTAATTTGGTAGAATCCATTTTCCGCTGGCTTCAGGCAATGGGCGTTAATTGCCTTGTCCAAGGACACAACCGACCAGTTTCGATTCTGAAACCGTTCGGCTTGAAGGAAACGCACTAACGACCTACCTACTAAAATTTAAGCTTAAGTCACTCTACTGAAGACATAAGTAACCTTGGTTACATGGAAAATAAACATACAAATTTTCTAAGATGTTTTACGACACACTGTATATAATTTTAATACTAAATTCACCCATAATTTCATATTTTTGGTTGATCCAAGTTTCAAACCCATGATGGTTTCGTCAATAGGGCCGTTTTTTTATTAGAGTCATCAGTCGCATTAACCATTCAGCCACACGACCGTACACGCGTGGTGAATCTTAGTCATGCATATGAAACCCTAGTTTCGACCCGCTGGCGTAAAAACAGTTATATAAAAAAAGTTAAAACATTCCTTGAAGCATCATATACTTTTCTATACGTAATCATTACACCCTACCTCGTGAGATAGCATGGTCACTCTGGGGGCTATCGTGGTAAACCATTACCAGGATAAGATTGAGTAAACTTGCTGGTAATATCCAGGCAAACAGGATCCCAAGACCATTGTGCACAAGGATTCGTATTGTGTACAGCATTTCTACGGTGGAAATGAAACTTGTGAAATCTTGTGCAGAAAAGTACGTTTTTACATTTTAGCCAACAGACGATTCCGTTTATAAATCGTCACGATTTTAGTACGGTTGCAGACTAGATGACATATTGAATGCCATAATTGGTATTGTGATGTTAATTATAACATGAGTTTATTTGATAAAAAGATGGGTGCTAGTTCAAAACTGGTGCTAACTAGTCGTTTGTCAGGGCACTTAACGGACATTGCCTGAACCCAGTGTATTAATGGGTTCTACCAAATTGATGGAACGTGTCTATCATACACAACACACTGCAATAGCTCCGGTAACCCGACGGTGGGCATGAGGTGATCTGACGATTGTCCGTGTGTTAACCCCCTTGGTTTTCCCATTCGCGGGGATAAACATTCTGTTAGAGTAAAAATACCCGTTATGAATAAACTATTAATTGAAAACTTCCTTACTTACTTTTACAGTGATCTTCCAGATACACCACCTCACTATCAATAGCTTTATATGAGATAACAATACAACAGTATGACGTAACAGTAGACATTGATAGCAAAATAAGCGAAAGTTCGAAGATTTCCCGATCAAAGGTAAACAACCATCCAATCAAGCCTCCGAAAGTTAGAATCCAGCAAACGAAAAACGACTGAAAAGAAAAACCGGATAAGCTTAAGTATGCTTAAGTATGCAAGAAAACTTAATCTTTTTTCAGTGTCAGATTGTTTAAAATGTAAAAGATACCGTGAATAATTTAAAGTATCAGTGACAAAATAAAAAAATGCAAATCAACTGATGAAAAATAATACGTATTGTTACGTAATACTAACCGTAGGTAATAGTGGTTGTGACCTCAAAATAGGATTAATATCAGGTTTCAAGCACATGGAAATGACCATGAAACTAGCTGCAATGAAATTCCACAAGTAGATGAGAGGCCATAAGATTGAGAACACCCATCCAGCAGGAGTTATATGGACCGGGTACTTCTCGCTCAGTATCTCCATGTTGTGCAAGTAAATAGCTGGAAGCAATTGGATGTCAGGGATTTGAAAAGTTATTTCTATTTTAGGTAAGTACAAAATGTAAGCAAAAGCTACTTTAGTATTTTACAAAATGCTAATATGTAGCAGTATGTCATTTACCAACTTTTAAGCTGCGCCCCCTTTCAATTTATTACACTTTTCTACAATCCTTCTTTACGTTTAAAATCCTAAACAGAATATATTTAAACAAAGTACTATAGATATAGTATCCTAGTGTGTGTAAAATTGGTATACTCTAATTGGTGTACTACGCCTAAAATTCATTGCGCGACTCCCAGTTTGGTATTTTAAGCTATTCAAGTTTAGTTTGATTCCAAAAAATACATCATTACAAATGGTTAAAATTTCAAATTTAAATCAAGGTATGAAAGGCAGAAAATAACAGGTATTTTGCTTAAATGCTTGGAAATTTTCAGAAAATTTGGTTATATGCGATTAAATTGATATGTATACATAATTGTATTAAAGTAAAACTAGTATCGGTAACACAACAGTGCTAACACTTGCTCTTATTAAACAATTAGTTTAACTATATATAAAATATATAAAAAGTTAATACTATTATTACTGTAATATAAACTATTACTGTTGTTTCAAGTAGACAATCCAATAAACATAATAAAATATATAAACAAATTACAACTTGGATCATTTTATCAAATGCAACATACAAGTGGTTAATTTTTCTATTTAGTCCAAAAAGAATTACAAAAACATCCGTGTGGGTAAAGTAATTTCTGTGTGGTGATTTCAGCAAGCTAGTGCTTTGGTCTAACAAATAGTTGTGGGTTAACTCAGTAACTAAAATAAACGAACGTCCACATCATACACAACACATGCAATAGCTCCGGTAACCCGACTGTGGGCGCGAAGTAATCTGATGATTGCCTGTGTTATAATGCGCCCTGCGTTTTGCAAACAACGGGGATAAAATATAAATATTCTATTATACTTTCCTTTAGTGCAAATATTGAACAGAAATAAAAAAATAACTTACTTGGAGCCAGCAACATTACGTTTTTGCCAAATGTATTCATGTTGATTGGAACGCTATTTAAGAATGCGAAGACGGCAGTTACAACCATGAGAATAAAACAAAATATCACCAAACAATATTTCAGATATTTCACTGGTATAAAAGCCATGTCTGTTTTTTATCTGCATAAAATAAAAAAATCGGTAGACATGATATTTATGTTTAAATATCATTTAAACAAATAACTTAAATTGATAAACTGTATTTTCACTTAAACAAAATCACTTATTTCGGTAAATTCAATTTATTATGAGAGTAAGTAACTTAGGCCTATTAGTTGCAATCCCTGCCCAGTAGTAGAACTAGCTAAGGATTGTTAATCCACATTCGAAGAAAATCCCGCAGGTCGCGGCATTAACTTTCGATTTCGGGGGGCACCACTAAAAGGATACAAACTGCTCCCTAAAACTAAGAAATTAATTCTAACCTTGCCCTAAACACTAATCTCAATCCAAGAACTAACCCTTACTTTAACCCCATGTTTAAAACTAACTCGAATGCCTCAATTATCATTCTATTGTGCAGTTCCCTCTTTCCCTCATTTTCGTTTTTCATCTTTCTCTTCTTTGGAATTGGTTCTAAAATAAGAAGGGACGCCACCAACAATGCAAACTATTTCGTCATATTTTTATTATTACGTCACAGTCCAAAACGCAATTTTCGAAGTATTTAAATTTCCGAGGCACCCCGCGGTAGCTTACAACGTCACAATGGTGGACTTCGCGTAACTTTTGTTTGTTTTGTAACAAATATAAAACATGTAATCAACCGGATAAATAAACAAGAGAGAAAATAGCCGCTTAACTCAACACACGAGTTTATTTTGACACACAGTAACAACATAATCAAGCAACACACGAGGAAACATATTATGTGGCGCCCACGTTAACCGTGACATTGAATTAGGAGAAAATTGTCAAAAATCAATTTCCACTTATATCTTAACACAAGGAACCCGACGAGTTTCGACAGTTTTTAATTTGCGACCTCAGTTGATTCAGACAGATAAGATCGTAGGAAACGACTTATTTAAATTTGAACAACTATTATGTTTGGAGAAAACAATAATAACCTCTTATTCAATTTGACAAAAAATGCGTCGCCTTTTAGTCGAAGGGTTGTAGTTTCGTAACCGGTCGCTGGCTAGTCGGTTGTTTCCTTGCGCAAGGCACTTAACGCACATTGTCTGAACCCAGTAGATTAATGGGTTCTATCAAATTTGAGATCCCGATAACCCGACGGTTCGCAAAATCGCCCGTTTCGTTTTCCTATAAACATAAATACATTTTACCATTTTGTTTCTCCTAAAGAGTAAAAAAAAATATTGTAGTACAATTCCTTTAGTTGTTGATTATTTTCCTTTCTTTATTTCCTATGCGATTAAAGCAGGCAAACTGATTGATTAATCATTTCTCTATATACTAGGGTCGGTAACCCTGGGAAATGTGTTACTTAGGTTAGAAATAACTTTTTCGCTTCACTAATGTTCAAATTAGGTATAGTTGATCATGCAAACCGTTCATAACAATGGTTGGCACGCGAAGTTGCTTATTATGGGTCCCATTTGAAAAAATGGGACACATATTGTTTTTGTCCGTTTTTTTTTTTCTTTTTTTTTTTTCTTTTTTTTTTTCTTCGTCAAACGCTTGACAGGCATGGCATGGCGCCCCGACATCTACCAGAAGGAATAATGGAATCGCAATGAAACTTGGCGATTTTTTAGACAACATGGTCTAGATATGCAGAAACCAAAATTTTGGGTAATAAATTTAGGGGAATTCCCCTTGGACGTTAAAAACTAAAACGGTCATTTTTTCTAAAAAATTAGCTTTTTAGGCCATAGCGCTTGAACGGCCACTCCAATTTGAATCAAATTTGGTGAAATGTTAGTGCACTAGTCACTGATTTAACACTTAAAAGAAATAAAAAAATTACCTAGGGAAATACCCTAAAAATTAAACTTTTGCTGTTAAATGATAATTGTGACAGGCATGGCATGGCGCCCCGACATCTACCAGAAGGAATAATGGAATCGCAATGAAACTTGGTGATTTTTTAAACAACATGGCCTAGATATGCAGAAACCAAAATTTTGGGTAATAAATTTAGGGGAATTCCCCTTGGACGTTAAAAACCAAAACTGTCATTTTTTTCTAAAAAAATAGCTTTTTAGGCCATAGCGCTTGAACGGCTGCTCCAATTTGAATCAAATTTGGTGGAATGTTAGTGCACTAGTCACTGATTTAACACTTAAAAGAAATAAAAAATTACCTAGGGAAATACCCTAAAAATTAAACTTTTGCTGTTAAATGATAATTGTGACAGGCATGGCATGGCGCCCCGATATCTACCAGAAGGAATAATGGAATCGCAATGAAACTTGGTGATTTTTTAGACAACATGGCCTAGATATGCAGAAACCAAAATCTTTGGGTAATAAATTTAGGGGAATTCCCCTTGGACGTTAAAAACCAAAACGGTCATTTTTTTCTAAAAAAATAGCTTTTTAGGCCATAGCGCTTGAACGGCTGCTCCAATTTGAATCAAATTTGGTGAAATGTTAGTGCACTAGTCACTGATTTAACACTTAAAAGAAATAAAAAAATTACCCAGGGAAATACCTTAAAAATCGGATTTTGTTCTCTAATTATGATTGTGACAAGCATGCCATGTTGCCCCGAAATCTAGCAAAAGGAGTAATGAAATCACAATAAAAATTTGACATTTGTAACAGGACATGGTCTAGATAAGCAGAAACCAAAATTTTGGGTAATGAATCTAGGGAAATTCCCCTGAGACGTTAAAAACCAAAACATTTTTTTTCTAAAAAATTAGATTTTTTGGGCATACCGCTTGAACGGCTGCTCTAATTTTGATCAGATTTGGTTAAATGTTAAACCATTAGACACTTTAGGCCAATTAAAAGAAAGAAAACATTTGCTTAGAGTAATTCCCCTAAAAAACGAAGATATGTTCCTGAATTATGATTGTGACAGGCATGCCGGCCCGATGGTCTAGCGGTTAAGTGCGTCGCCTTTCAATCGAAAGGTTGCAGGTGCGAAACTGGTCGCTAGCTAGTCGGTTGTGTTCTTGGGCAAGGCACTTTACGGACATTGCCTGAACCCAGCGGATTAATGGGTTCTACCAAATTAAAGGAACATGTCTATCACATACAACACACTGCAATTGCTCCGGTAACCCGACGATGGGCGCGAGGTGATCTGACGATTGCCCGTGTGATAACCCCTGGGGTTTTCCCATTCACGGGGATAAACATGAATATCCTATGCCATATCGCACTGACATCCCCAACAAGGAGTCGACAAATCACATTAAAACTTTAAGAATTGTTACATAACATGGCCAACATATTTAAAAACAGAAACTCATCTACTAAACCTAGGGGAATTTCCTTTATTTCATTACAGCGCTTAAAAAAGGTTTAATTTAAAACATTTAAGGTAAAATGTTAGTAAATTAAGATGTTTATTCATTTTTAACTACACATTGAAAAGAAGTTTGGTTGGACAACTATGGGACCCATGCGTTTATGCTTGCAGAAACAAACTACATACTCAGTGTATAAAATACAAGTTGTGGTTAGGGACCCTGTAGCATGAATATATGGCATACAAACTGTGTTTTACAAATGGTGGTGGTTAAACACGTGGTTGACACTCTCTAGTATTATGGTAATATTAATAAACTGGCATAGTGCATTGGATAGTTTGCAGACACTTGATATAGACCAATTCTTATACTACAGTGGATATTGACCCCACAATCAAATAATTCTCTGCGCCTCTTATTTTGCACCAGTGCGTAGCCGCAGTGGTGACAGACAGGCCCGAAATTACTTGCAGAATTGTCTGTTGGAAAACATTACAAACCAGTAATTTATCGAATGGAAGTGTAATCAAAGAATAAGGCACATTGTGTTTAATAACATTTCAAACTTATAAAGTTCAGAAGATTTTATCAAAAACGACGTATTTCAGAGGGTAATTATATTTCAGAGGGTAATTATACTATACTACGTATGATTGAGAATGGAGAAATTAAATTAAAAATTTGAAAAATTAAAATAAAGATTTGGAAATTTAAATCAAAGGATTGACCATAAAACGTGGGAAAGATAAGGTCTTACCTACACCCGCCCGTTTGTTAGTTTGTTCGTACGTATACGGGACTGCTAACAATGGGGCATTAGCGTAAAACTTCTATTTGAGGGCCATCGCGCTCTATTGTTATAACCCTTTCCTTATAATGGAGCTCAATAATGGGCAATGATCAGTTAACGAGAAAAAAACAGCATCAAACAAAACAAACTGACTGGTTATAAGCAAACACACAGGTAAAAATCAAGTGCCATGTCTATTATATTTGTGGCTGTCTATTTTAAACCCTTTTTTAATAAAGGCGTTCAAATAGAGGTTTTACAGTATGTCGGCTGGGACTGGCAAGCGATAAAATAAATAGAAATACACTAAATAACGTAACGTATTCGTCTCATACGACATCCCCCGATGTATGGCTCCTTGCCCGATCTTCGCGGGGAGGAGGGGGGTTTGGGGTCCCGGTGTTGGACCTCTTCAGGTTGGGGGTGGAGCTGGACATGGGTAAGCTCATCACCGATCCCCGGGTGGACCCGAACCCGGAGTCGCCGTCACTGAAACGTGGAATTTGGTAAAAGGAAGGTTGAAGTACTTGCAGCCGCACTATGTAAGATCTTGTCGCTAAATGGTTAGCGCGACCGATATATAAATATAGACTCCTATACAAAAACGGTCTGAATGGCCAGCCCATCATAGGATGGAAACTTGGCTAAGCAAGGCACTTAGCGGAAATTGCCAAAACCCAATGGATTAATGGGTTCTACCAAATTAAAGGAACGTGTGAAGCATAACCTACACAACGCACTGCAATAGCTCCGGTAACCCGACGATGGCGGCGAGGTGATCTGTCGATTGCCCGTGTGTTAATCCCCTTGAATTTTCTTATTCACACGGATAAACATCAATATCCAAACCATCCATACTTACTCGGCGGTCACCAACGTGATTGTCGGTCTCTCTTTCCCCGATTTCAAGTGCTTTTTTCTCGACATTTTACTTCGGAACGACTGAGGAATAAAATGTTTTAATTTTAAGCCTAACTTAGAATTTATGTTAGCACGCAGTCGAATGTTACTTTCTTTGTCTCGTAAGGCCGTTTAATAGGATTTTAAGTAAATTAAATATGTTTTTCACCCCGTAGCGACATTGGTGGCGTAAACCTAACCTATAAATACTTGGGTAGACCCGTGAATTGGTAAAGGTAGTTATCACAGAATTAATGTCCGGCCCGTTGGTCTAACGGTTAAGTGCGTCGCCTTTAAATCGAAAGGTTGAAGGTGCGAAACTGGTCGCTAGCTAGTCGGTTGTGTCCTTGGGCAAGGCACTTTACGGACATTGCCTGAACCCAGCGGATTAATGGGTTCTACCAAATTGAAGGAACGTGTGAATCATACACAACACACTGAAATAGCTCCGGTAACCCGACAGTGGGCGCAAGGTGATTTGTCGATTGTCCGTGTGTTAACCCCCTTGGTTTTCACATTCACGGGGATAAACATGAATTTCCCTATCCCCCCCCTAATCGTCCGATCACCTCGCGCCCAACGTCGTGTTAGCAGAACTATTTCAGTGTGTTGTGTATGATTGAGATGTAACTTCAGTTTAAGTGGAACCTACCAAGTCATTGGGTTCGAGCAATGTCTACTTAGTGCAGGACCCGACGAGAATGCGGGTAGTTTCAATCCTACCACTCTTCGGTTGAATGGTCCGCCCCCCCTCCCATCCCCCCCCCCCCCCCCCCCCCCCCCTTCCCCCCCCCCACCCCCGCGACCCCACGCTTCCCCCAAAACCTCCCGTCTCCTATACCGATT
>CH001990.1:421371-433388 GCA_000149265.1 Ciona savignyi
TTTCTAAAAATTCAATTTATTGAGCGATGTAATCGTCACACAAAGTTGACTAAATTATCAAAGAAAGGTGTCAATTTGCAGAAAAGGTGATGATTTAGCTAAATCGCTCAATAAATTGAATTTTTACAAACGGCGCCCCCATACGGTTGGCGGTCAAACGCGTCACCAAAAGAACTGGAACAACCAAAGTGTTTTTGTTTTTCGCAAAATACCGCTTTAAAAGGCGTTCTATAATATAAAACAAGAAAATTCCGAAGGTTCGTTTACCCCTGATCTGCTCGGCCGATTCGGTTCATCCAATTTGGAGAGATCTTCAGACGACCTGCTCATTAGCGCCCCTACCGATGATAAACCGCCACTAATGGCGCTGCTGATCCGCTTCGATTTGCGAGACGAATCGTTATCGTGTTGTCTCAAACCAGCAGCAAATCCTATTGACAAATTTTAGATCTAAGATTTAAAAGTATTTGATCTGATTGCAAAGCAACTGGTATAGCTGTGGGTGATCATTAGCGCATCTCTTCTTACCTCGTGCTTATTTACCCGACTGCGTGTTTACGCATAGGCTACATATGGATGATAACCAATTAATAAACCACTATGTTAGGTCAAAATTGACGAGTGGCACTCTCTTAGCAATGGTGGTTTAATGAGTTTTGCTGAGTAACAATTGTGGTGATTCCAACCGAAAAGGTGTTGATAGAACAACTGCTAGTTTTTTCTTTCCGATGTACGGAGGGGTAAAACACATTCGCCCGAACCCAGCGGATTAATGGGTTATGTTTTGTCCGGCCCGATGGTCTAGCGGTTAAGTGCGTCGCCTTTCAATCGAAAGGTTGCAGGTGCGAAACTGGTCGCTAGCTAGTCGGTTGTGTCCTTGGGCAAGGCACTTTGCGGACATTGCCTGAACCCAGCGGATTAATGGGTTCTACCAAATTGAAGGAACGTGTCTATCATATACAACACACTGCAATAGCTCCGGTAACCCGACGATGGGCGCGAGGTGATCTGACGATTGCCCGTGTGATAACCCCCTTGGTTTTCCCATTCACGGGGATAAACATGAATATCCTATCCTCCTATCCTATCCTATGTTTAAGTTGAAGGGAATGTCTCAATCATACACAACACACTGCAATAGCTTCAGTAACCCGACGGTGGGAGCGAGGTGATCTGACGATTGCCCGTGTGTTAACCCCCTTGGTTTTCCCATTCACGGGGATAAATATGAATATCCCATCCTATCATGGGCGCATCTATCAACCATCGTGCTAATTTACCAGACTGCGTGGTTAGGCATATAAATGGCGTAACCAATTAATAGACCTCTATGTTTGGCCAAAATTGACGAGTGGTATCCTCTCTTAGTAATGGTGGTACAATTTAAAAGAGTGGTTTGTTGAGTAACAATGGTGGGGATTCCCCAATGTCTGTACGTTTGCATGTGCTAGGCTGCGCCCCGGTTTTCTTGTTTAGCAGTAAAGTTTTGTAATCGTGGAGCAGTGCTTTGTGAAATAAAGATGTTGATTGTACATCTGCTAGCTCCTTTATCTTGCGAAAAAGTTCCCGGTATTTCGTCTGGACCCATTGGATTACTGGGTTTTCTTAAAATTGAAGAAATATCTCAATTATACACTGCAATAGCTCTGATAACTCGATGGTGGGCGTCCGGTAATCCAATTAAATCCGTAATAATACTTAACAGGGCACACCATTATTGTGATAAAACATCAATTTCCTACACAAATTACCTTTCAACAACGTTTGATTCTCTCCGAACAACTTTTCTGAAAAAAAGCGAAATTTAAATTATTGTTGAAATGTATAAAACATGTAGATAGCATAATCTTAATATCTCGTGCCATTATTCCAGATATATTTTACTTATTAGCCCGTTTTAAAATTATTCCTTTCGCCACTTTGTCTACAAAACCCGCCAAGTGCTTAGTACAAGCAACGTGCGTGATTGGTCGATCTTGATTTAAATTACCCTCCCGGATGTTATGATTGTTAGTTGCAAATGTTAAAACTAAAAAGCGTTTAAAAAAGCAAAAACTTACCGACATAAGTTTCGCACCCACAACCCTTCGGTTGTTAGTTACGCATGCAATCTCCATGGCAACATGCTCACCGACCAATCAGGTTAATGGAGATTCAAAAATGCAGAAAACACGAATAATTTGCTGAATCACGGCGCCATTTTAATGACAAACATAAAAACTAGAAGAAATTGCGATTTTCGATCAAATGGCAAAGAAAGCAAAAGGCGATAAATGCTTTGCATTAACAGGGTGGGTAACATAACTGTTACATACAAAGGGTATATATACTATAGAGTGACCATGCTAAATTTCCCATGGTGGGAAAACGCAGGGGGGGTAATAGCACAAAAAAAACGATAATTTTCATGAAAAAGGGGGAAGGTTTGGTTCCAATTTATAAATTGAAGAAAAAAGGAGGCAATAACAGCGTTGACATTACGGAGGATTCTTTATCTTTCTTTTTAGTTTTATTACACAACCTCAGGTGACAAAAATAAACTATTATAGAATCCTCCCTACATCTTAAAGTTAAATGATGAAATGTAGCTTCACAATCATTTGTATGACGTAGCTCTGACATCATAATAACTTTTAGCAACATGCGCCTTATTGTGCATCACAATGACATTTGTGACGTAAAAACAAAACGGCGATCTCGATGAACCAAATGAATCGTGCACATTGTACAAGTGTCAACATAAAATCCATGCGTGCCGTGCGCACGACGATGCATGATTATGACGTCATTCACCTATGTCGCCATTCGCTTGTGACGTTACAGTTTATGACGTCATGTGTCGGATTAAATCGAGTACACATAAATCACAAAGAAAACAAAAACAAATCTCATACTGCAGTGGTTAGTAAGCCACCGGTGTTAGAGGATATTTGGTGAATATCCGTTAAATTAAAGCTTGGATTACTTGGAGTAAGTATTAAATTAATTTGATTAGTTTTTGCTGCCTACTGGCTTCCACTGCATTGGGTAAGTATTTGGGGGCTTGGTAGGTGTCGGGGGGGTTTCCCCTGAGTGAGAACTATCATTGCCGTTTTTCGATTTGCGAAAAGAGGTTTTCCGTTTTAACCCAAACCCGACTAGAACTGAATTTTTCCGCGACAATTTGGACTTTGAAGCCCCGTTTGCGTCGCACCTTTCCCCTGTACTGGAGGTGCGCACCCTGGGTTCAGGGAGTTCCCCTAACCCATCACCTCCAATAATACCGGTATCAAGCAATCTACGAGCGTCCTCGGACACTAGATGGCTGTGGCAGGTGCCGGAGAAAGTGTGGCGCTTCCAGCGTGCCACCCCGCCGGCTGACAACGCCGCTCGTGTGGATACAACCCCATGGGAGGAGATATGACGCTTACTTTGCAGGGGTAGCGACATGTCACCCTTGAGGTAATGGATCGGCAGCCGACCACTGTAATCTCGCATCTTTGGATTCGCATCTGGGACAGGAATGGGGTGGAAATTGTGATAAGTGAGACGGTTCTTATGGTAAAATGTAAGACACTGATGTCTTACATCACAGGCAACAAACAGTGCCAATCGAATCTGTGTGAAATACAGCATGATTATATGCAAGAATGTTTACTGATGTTGGAAAGTTTCCAATAAACTGATGTAAGACACCAAGACACTGATAGTAGGACACTAGTGTCCGACTGGTTAGCTTGGTGGGTTAGTGCGTCTCCTTTCAGCTGAAGGGTTGCTGGTTCGAAACTGGTCGCTAGCTAGCCGGTTGTGTCCTTGGGCAAGACACTTAACGGACATTGCCTGAACCCAGCGGATTAAAGGGTTCTACCAAATTGAAGGAACGTGTCAATCATACACAACACACTGCAATAGCTCCGGTAACCCGACGGTGGACGCGAGGTGATCTAACGATTGCCCGTGTGTTAACCCTCTTGGTTTTCCAATCCACGAGGATAAACATGAATATCCTATCCATCTATACAACCCACCATGCTGAAGAAGAGCAATCAACACGTCTTCGTGGCCGTTCATCGTTGCCAAGTGGAGGGGAGTGTAGCCCTATGTAGGTGGGGGGGGGGTTAGTTGTGGTGTTTGGGGGTTGTATGTGGGTGGGGCCAGTGATAAAAGTGTCATCATACACAACCTGCTACGGTAATTACTTTATATTGAATCAATTACCAATAAACACACTATACCAGCCTCACTATGGACACTAGGTGTCACACAATGCCACTACATGTAATTATCAAGCAATTGATGAACTCGACTTATGTCATCAAGGGGCACCCACTGTAAACTCAACTATCGCTAGATAACTCATGCCCGCAGCCGAGCAAGCAAAAGCAAAGATTTTTTCATTTATATCCTCGTGGGTGGGAAGCCAGGCTTTATCCACGGTTATCATAAGACACCTTGTGCTCACAGTCAAGTTGCTGGAGCTATTACAGTGTGTGGATGGTTGGTTCATTTATATCCTTGTGGGTGGGAAGCCAGGCTTTATCCACGGGTATCGTAAGACACCTCATGCTCACAGTTGAGTTGTTGGAGCTATTGCAGTGTGTGGATGGTTGGTTCATTTATATCCTCGTGGGTGGGAAGCCAGGCTTTATCCACGGGTATCGTAAGACACCTCATGCTCACAGTCGAGTTGCTGGAGCAATTACAGTGTATGGATGGTTGGTTCATTTATATCCTCGTGGGTGGGAAGCCATGCTTTATCCACGGGTATCGTAAGACACCTCATGTCCACAGTCGAGTAGCTGGAGTTATTACAGTGTGTGGATGGTTGGTTCATTTATATCCTCGTGGGTGGGAACTGGGAAGCCAGGCTTTATCCACGGGTATCGTAAGACACCTCATGCTCACAGTCGAGTTGCTGGAGCAATTACAGTGTATGGATGGTTGGTTCATTTATATCCTTGTGGGTGGAAAGCCAGGCTTTATCCATGGGTATCGTAAGACACCTCATGCTCACAGTCGAGTTGCTGGAGCTATTACAGTGTGTGGATGGTTGGTTCATTTATATCCTCGTGGGTGGAAAGCCAGGCTTTATCCACGGGTATCGTAAGACACCTCATGTCCACAGTCGAGTTGCTGGAGCTATTAATGTGTGTGGATGGTTGGTTCATTTATATCCTCGTGGGTGGGAAGCCAGGTGTAATCTCTGGGTATAGCAAGACACCTCGTGCTCACAGTCGAGTGTTCATTGGAGCAAACTACAATAAAATAAACCATTAAAACTGTCAGTGTAATATATATTACAATAACGTAGTCATTTGATAATAATTAGGTCAACCAGTGAAGACAAATCCAATGAACTCACCCCATTCTGCATTCCAATGGAACATGGAAAATAAGAATAAGGGGTAAAACTCTAATTAGAGCCGGATATGAAAGGATCAGAAGATCAATAAAGAGAAATTTAGATTATCTCATGCCCACAATTACATAGATACTACAGTGTACGTTTGAGACATTTCTTTAATTTTACCACTGGGTTCAAGCGATGTGCGCTAAACCTGTGGGTTGCGATCCTACTACCATTGGGTCCATATCATCAAGTAGCTGCCCATCTAATAATATCCATAAAAAATGAAAAAAAAAACATAATGAAAGTTACACAATTTTTTTACATAAAAAGTCTATAAAAAATCAAAGTTGTCCATGAGAATTGATTACAAAATGACATCCATGACGTAAAGTAGAACCCACCGATCGTATGTTGACTTCTGCTTTGAGGTCGAGCAGCATGTGTAACATGTCCTTGTTGCCTTTCTTGGCTGCCCAGTGCATTGCTGTCTGTTGGTGGGTGAATGGTGGAGTGTTATTGGGAGCGATGTGGGAGTATTCATTGAGGAACATCAATCAAATGGTTGCAGGTGCGAAACTGGTCGCTAGCTAGTCGGTTGTGTCCTTGGGCAAGGCACTTAACTGACATTGCCTGAACCCAGTGGATTAATAAGTTCTACCAAATTGAAGGAACTAGTGAATCATACACAACACACTGCAATATCTCCGGTAACCCGACGATGGGCGCGAAGTGATCTGACGATTGCTTGTGTGTTAACCTCCTTGGTTTTCCCATTCACGGGGATAAACATGAATAGCCTATTCATAGTGGAACATCAGCCAAAAGGTTGTGGAATCGAAACCACGTGGCTAGTTGGATATTTTAATTAGCTAGACTTATTAAAACCAGCGATTGGCACCAGCCATGCTGTAATGGCACTACATAAGCCAAATCACAAATAGTTTTAGGTTTTGGGACTGAAAATATTCAGTGACATTTCCCTCCTAATTTGCAGTATCTATCAATTTGTGTTTCAGTTCCAATCAAGATATTACAAGAGAATATAATAAGAAAAATAACTTACATACTAACGATACAATATCCACGACCACAGATGAGGGTACATGGAAAAAACAAGGATTAGTGGTGATACGATATCAAACACAGAAATACTTACACCCTGGTAGGTAGTCCATCCAAATAAGTCACATGAAATGGAAAAACAAAATTAGAAACTTGATAAATCCAGAATAAGGCCAACAAAGTATAGTTTTATCCTATTGAAGGCAGGAAGTTTATTATAACACTAGTGACCCTAAGGTACCCATGTTGTTAATATTTAATAACTTGTGAACAACAACTTCAATTTTTACCCTTATATATTTGATCCAGATGTAACTAAAACAATAGAGACATTAATAGTTCCATAATATGATTCTAATCTAGACGTCTGTGGTACACTAAACATAACAATTCTTTAAACCGATGAATATAATACGATTTTCAAGGTGTTGGAAGTTATGCAAGATGTTGGGCACTGTATTGGCGAAGTAAGATATTAGGAAAATTAAACTGATGCGTTTCAGCATTTATGTAAAGCATGGTTGGTCGCAGGGGAATCATAAGTGTAACTGAGGATTAAACAATGAACTCACCTGATTAGCTCGATGGGCTAGTGCGTCACCTTTCAACCGAAGGGTTGCAGATTCGAAACTGGTAACAAGCTAGTCGGTTGTGTCCTTGGGCAAGGCACTTAACGGACATTGCCTGAACCCAGTGGTTTAATGATTTCTACTAAATTGAAGGAATGTGTCTATCATACACAACACACTGCAATAGCTCCGGTATCCAGACGGTGGGCGCGAGGTGATTTGTCGATTGCCTGTGTGTTAACCCCCTTGGTTTTCCCATTCAGGGGAATAAACATAAAATCATATCCTTACACCTGCCGATAATATAATCACCTAAACGACAACATTCAATGAAAGCATTTAAAACTCAACGACGTTGTACTCACCAATACGAAGTCCTGCAAGGAAAACAAATAATCAGATTTTGATAAAAACTTTTAAATTAACCCCCAAACCATTTGCGCAAAACACAGTCTCCAAAGTTTGCCTTTGTGTAGTTATAACGAGGGTCAGATTTTGATAAAAATTTTAAAATAAACCCCCCAGGCCCCAACCCATTTGCGCATAACAAAGTTCAAAGGTTTGCCTTTGTGTGGTTGTAACAAGGGTGGCATGGGTGGATGGTTGTTGTCGGTTTTACAGTGGATTAGGTGGTTTCATGGGGTTCATGGGGATTTATGGGTCACAGGCTTGTGCGGATCAGATTTCAGTTACTTAAACAAGAGTCTAGGATCAACTAGTTTGGAAAATATAACCAGGGTTGATTTTGTTTTTCAAGTACATTGGGTTTGTTTTAGAAAATTGGAGAATTTCGTCGATTAGGGCTGATCGTGTGCCAATGTGCCATGGCGGGAAAGTAGGAATCTGATTAAACAACAACCAGGATAAACAACAATTTAGTTTAGTTTATTTTTTTGCTCCTTAGTTACAATAAAGAAGAATACAACATTTGTTACAAATTAAGGAGACAGGATGAAACGGCAAAACTACAGTAGTTAAAACACGTCAGTGACTAGACACATTGCAAGTTATGGAAAAAAAATGACGTGGCCGTTAAACCTTACATTAAAAAAAATAAATTTCAACAAAAACAAATTAAATCCAAATTAACTAATTAAATTTGGTGTTATTTAATACTTGAGTAAAAGTGTGCAAGCGCGACCCAGTACTGAGGGGGGAGCCGGCTTTGGGATTAAGTGGAAAAAGAAAAAACCCCTAAAATGAAATTCCACCAGTGGTTAAAAAACCGTTTCAAAACACACATTTGTACAAAACGTCACCTTCTTCTCAAGCAAAGTTCCATCTCCATCGAGCAACTTTCTCATCCCAACCATATCCCCCTGGCACGACTTCAGAATCCATGATTTCTCAGCCACGCTTAGCTGTAAAGTGGTGGTTGTGGGTGTGAGACCAGTTTAATTGAATTATGCCACATGTATGTAGTTTAATTATTTCATGAGACATATAGGTCAGTTTTTAAATTAATTTAAACACAAAGAACAATTTGTCGCAAGTTAAATTAAAACTAGGGCTGCGAATTAACTGTTAAAATTTAATGTGACGGTTAACCATAAAAAACATGGTTAACCATTATTTTTTCGCACCTCTAATTAAAACAGAAAAATTAAAAATTGCCGCAAACCGCACACAAAGGGTTGTCGACCCCTGGGTTAGAACATACAATCCTGTATGATATAAACAAAGCAGTGAATCCATATGGATAACTTGAAACAAACTTACGGATACTGACGGTGGGTAGCGGTCGTAATCATCATCCTGTTCGTTATCACCCTGGAAATAGAAATATCATATATATATTTATAAAAATAATATATATTTATATAAAAATCATAAAATTATGGAATTTGGCAAACAAAGCAAAATTATGAATGTTGGTGTATGTTGATGGTAGAAAAACTATGTTTGAGTCATTGTGGGTGGAATTCTAGCATAGATGGAAGGGAGTTATTTCTTTTAAACAAGGGTGCAACATGTACCCACGGTAGCTATATTTAACACATGTGTGTCTATAGGCTCTGTATGTAAGTATAGCACAGTTAGTAAAAGTGGCCTGGCCTGTTTTGTTTCATTTAAACGGCCATGTAAACGGAATCCTAAAAGTGGCCATATATCCCGGTGCATGGTTCAATGAGAGTGATTATAACATGTGTAATTGTTAGATACTTTTATCTCTCATAAATAGGGTTAAACCAAGTTCCAACCATCACAGCTCATAACAACCACACATTAGCTTGGTGGGTTAGTGCATCGCCTTTCAACCAAAAGGTTGCAGGTGCGAAACTGGTCTCCAGCTAGTCAGTTGTGTCCTTGGGCAAGGCACTTAACGGACATTGCCTGAACCTAGGGAAATAATGGGTTCTACTAAATAAAAAAAAGAAACTGAATCATACACAGCACACTGCAATAGCTCCGGTAACCCGGCGATGGGCGCGAAGTGATCTGACAATTGCCCGTGTGTTAACACTCTTGGTTTTCCCATCCATAAGGATAAACATGAATATCCAACCACATCAAGCCCAACTAGTTTTCCCATCCGTTTCCCCATAAATATCAAACCTTGCTGTCGATGGATTTCTCAGACATCGCCACCGAAGATGAGTCGTCACCGTTTCTCGATTTCGATTGAAAGTTCTGGCGAGCTCGCTCAACCGACCCCACATAACTGGTCTGTGGAAGGGGGTATTTAGGGGGTTGGTTAGGGGTGGCTAGGGGATGGTTAGGGGGTGGTTAGGGGGTGGCTGGAGGGTGGGGGGCACAAAATGATCCCATGTAATACAGAATATGAGCTTATTTAGTTTCAATGGGTCAATTTGACACAATCGGCCAAGATATTTGCGAAGGGAATTTCATAATTAAATTACAAATGAAGGTATTGCTTTGGTTATATTTAATGCATCAAATGGTTGATTACCAATATAGTATACATTACATATGCACAGGTGAAATTCTCTGATATAATCGATACATTTATCATCTGATTCAACACATTTAAATTAATACATGCAAGATGCAATAGCCATAATTGTCTGGCGGTGCGCATTTTACCAACAGTTTCTGCACTTATTAAATTGGGTATCAAAAATTAAATTGGGTATCAAGCGTATAAACACCACTGTGATAACCCAACTTAGCCCATCTCAACGCTTTCCTAACTTTTAAATTTGCGTCCACTTTAGATTTATTAGAATTTTCCGTGCCCTTTTTTCACATTTAAAATCTTACTGGTAGGTTTCAATTACGTAAAGAAGTCACCCAACAGTAGTATTTACTTAGGGTTCACAAATCAAAAAAATTTATGTCCACTAGTTTTAAAAGTCTAAAAAGTAATAACAGATTTAGCAGTTTGTTTGAAATTGATGTACTCTTTGCGACCGCTAAAATTTATTGCTTGGAAAGCCTAAAAAAATGCCAGATAGTCGTTAAAATCAGAAATTCTTTGACTTTTAATTAAAATAATAAACAATAAAACTCATTATTGTTTTTATTATTCCCACTAACACGATCTACAGAAAAATGATGCTCACAAACTGAGATTTTCCATTGGAATTAGAGTAAAGTTAAGTACTGCAAACACTTAAATGTTCAACTTATGTACACAACTGACTATTCCAAACCTGTGGTTTCCAGCTCAGTTGTTTTAGTTGCTCAAGTTTATTTAACAAATCGATTTAAATAATAGCAGATGTGCCTGTTTTTCATTATATACATTCAGTAAAAATTTTATATTTTTTTAATTTTTAGTTTAATGGCAAATCTATCTTTTTGCTTCTTTATCGTGTCTATTAACTGATGTGTTTTAACTACTGTAGTTTTTCCGTTTTTCTTTCTTAGGATTTTTAATTACATAGACATGCTTATCTTCTTTACATTAACACTTGTGGTCAAAACCAGACCTAAATAGTCAGTTGTGCCTTACACGCTACAGTAGCAATAAAATTAAATATGAGTCGCATCAGGATAAAAGAGCTGCAGGTTGCCGACCTCTGGGTTAAACTAAATATAACTGCAATATTAACATTCTATAAAACACACTGCAATAGCTTTAATAACCAGCTGTGTGTGCAATGTAATATGATGATTGCCTATGTAATAATGCCTCCTGGTTTTCCAATTCACGGGGATAAGCAAAACACCCTAACTGCCCTGGTGGGGATAACAGAGCCTTAAAAGCCTTCATCTGTTTCTTGTGCTGGCCCCTACTAAGCAAAGTGAGACAGTTTAGTTTTCAACAGAAAATTTTAGTGTATTTAAAGCTTACCATCCGAGTTTGGTTCCGAGACCTTATAAGCAACCGTTCGTCCGATGACAATCGTAATCTTGCACTATTACTACGTGTGCGCTCCCCTATTTCTATAGCATTTCTATGTTCAACTATCAAGCTTTCCATGATATCTGATTCTACCATGGATTTCCCGACACAGTGTATAATAGGAGCTTAATCATTCATATTGTTAAATTATCTCTGGGTAACAAGTATTTTAATGAAAATAAATGTAAAAAATTTTTTTTTCTCAGAAGACTTTCAAAATTGATATGGTAAAAAAAAGATGATTGAAAAAGTTAAAAAATACTAGATATCACTTTTAGTGGAATATGATCCTGCCTGCAATAGCCTTCCCTCAGCACTAAACGACATAATACCATATCAGACCGCGATAACCTAGTTATTCCTTAAATTACCAGGAAAAAACAAGACTTGCGTAATTTTTATGAGAAACTCATTTCCACAAAACATCATAATTTAATTTCGATTGATGGCAGTTTGGCCATTTGTTAACACAGTGGTAAACACAATTACATTTTTCATTATTCTGGATACATTGCATTTACATACATAGATATTATACATTCTAGTTCCTTCTAATACTAACTTTATATATAACACACAAGACATTATATGGATATTAACAAAAGAATATACACAGAATTTAAATTTTAAATAAAAGTATGTTTTGTAACATATTGTACTAAAGATGGCAACAGTTCTGTCTAATATGTCAAAAGAAACTTTATTCAAATATACTGGTCTTGATGTTTATAATGAAGGTCAGAGATAG
>CH001990.1:438713-459972 GCA_000149265.1 Ciona savignyi
TGCCAGGTGTGCCAGGTGTGTCAGGTATGCCAGGCGTGCCAAGCGTGCCAGGTGTGTCAAGCGTGCCAGGTGTGCCAGGTGTACCAGGTGTGCCAAGCGTGCCAGGTGTGCCAGGCGTGCCAGGTGTGCCAGGCGTGCCAGGTGTGCCAGGTGTGCCAAGCGTGCCAGGTGTGCCAAGCGTGCCAGGCGTGCCAAGCGTGCCAGGCGTGCCAGGCGTGCCAGGTGTGCCAGGCGTGCCAGGTGTGCCAGGTGTGCCAGGTGTGCCAAGCGTGCCAGGTGTGCCAAGCGTGCCAGGTGTGCCAGGTGTGCCAGGTGTGCCAGGTTTGCCAGGCGTGCCAGGCGTGCCAAGCGTGCCAGGTGTGCCAAGCGTGCCAGGTGTGCCAAGCGTGCCAGGCGTGCCAGGCGTGCCAGGTGTGCCAGGTGTGCCAAGCGTGCCAGGTTTGCCAGGCGTGCCAAGCGTGCCAGGTGTGCCAAGCGTGCCAGGTGCGCCAAGCGTGCCAGGTGTGCCAGGTGTGCCAGGTGTGCCAAGCGTGCCAGGTTTGCCAAGCTTGCCAAGCGTGTCCAGGTGTGCCAAGCGTGCCAGGTTTGCCAGGTGTGCCAAGCGTGAGGCGTGCCAGGTGTGCCAGGTGTGCCAAGCGTGCCAGGCGTGCCAGGCGTGCCAGGTGTGCCAGGTGTGCCAAGCGTGCCAGGTTTGCCAGGCGTGCCAAGCGTGCCAGGTGTGCCAAGCATGCCAGGTGTGCCAGGTGTGCCAGGTGTATCAGGTGTGCCAAGCGTGCCAGGCGTGCCAAGCGTGCCAGGTGTGCCAAGCGTGCCAGGTGTGCCAAGCGTGCCAGGTGTGCCAGGCGTGCCAGGTGTGCCAAGCGTGCCAGGTGTGCCAAGCGTGCCAAGCGTGCCAGGTGTGCCAGGCGTGCCAGGTTTGCCAGGCGTGCCAGGCGTGCCAAGCGTGCCAGGTGTGCCAAGCGTGCCAGGTGTGCCAAGCGTGCCAGGTGTGCCAAGCGTGCCAGGTGTGCCAAGCGTGCCAGGTGTGCCAGGCGTGCCAGGTGTGCCAAGCGTGCCAGGTGTGCCAAGCGTGCCAGGCGTGCCAGGTGTGCCAAGCGTGCCAGGTGTGCCAGGCGTGCCAGGCGTGCCAGGTGTGCCAAGCGTGCCAGGTGTGCCAAGCGTGCCAGGCGTGCCAGGTGTGCCAAGCGTGCCAGGTGTGCCAAGCGTGCCAGGTGTGCCAAGCGTGCCAAGCGTGCCAGGTTTGCCAGGCGTGCCAGGTGTACCAGGTGTACCAGGTGTGTCAGGTGTGTCAGGTGTGCCAGGTGTACCAGGTGTGCCAAGCGTGCCAGGTGTACCAGGTGTGCCAAGCGTGCCAAGCGTGCCAAGCGTGCCAGGCGTGCCAGGCGTGCCAGGTGTGCCAGGTGTGTCAGGTGTGCCAGGTGTGTAAGGCGTGCCAAGCGTGCCAGGCGTTCCAGGCGTGCCAGGCGTGCCAGGCGTGCCAGGCGTGCCAGGCGTGCCAGGTGTGCCAGGTGTGTCAGGTGTGCCAGGTGTGTCAGGTGTGCCAGGTGTACCAGGTGTGCCAAGCGTGCCAGGTGTGCCAAGCGTGTGCCAAGCGTGCCAAGCGTGCCAGGTGTGCAAAGCGTGCCAGGTGTGCCAGGTGTGCCAAGCGTGCCAGGTGTGCCAAGCGTGCCAGGCGTGCCAGGCGTGCCAGGCGTGCCAGGCGTGCCAGGTGTGTCAAGCGTGCCAGGTGTACCAGTTGTGCCAAGCGTGCCAGGCGTGCCAAGCGTGCCAGGCGTGCCAGGTGTGCCAAGCGTGCCAGGTGTGCCAAGCGTGCCAGGTGTGCCAAGCGTGTGCCAAGCCTGCCAGGTGTGCCAAGCGTGCCAGGTGTGCAAAGCGTGCCAGGTGTGCCAGGCGTGCCAGGTGTGCCAAGCGTGCCAGGTGTGCCAAGCGTGCCAGGCGTGCCAGGCGTGCCAGGCGTGCCAGGTTTGCCAAGCGTGCCAGGTGTGCCAGGTTTGCCAGGCGTGCCAGGTGTGCCAAGCGTGCCAGGTGTGCCAGGTGTGCCAGGTGTGCCAGGCGTGCCAGGCGTGCCAGGTGTGCCAAGCGTGCTAGGTGTGCCAAGCGTGCCAGGTGTGCCAAGCGTGCCAGGTGTGCCAGGCGTGCCAGGTGTGCCAAGCGTGCCAGGCGTGCCAGGCGTGCCAGGTGTGCCAAGCGTGCCAGGTTTGCCAGGCGTGCCAGGTGTGCCAAGCGTGCAAGGTTTGCCAGGTTTGCCAGGTTTGCCAAGCGTGCCAGGTGTGCCAAGCGTGCCAGGCGTGCCAGGTGTGCCAAGCGTGCCAGGTGTGCCAAGCGTGCCAGGTGTGCCAAGCGTGCCAGGTGTGCCAAGCGTGCCAGGTGTGCCAAGCGTGCCAGGCGTGCCAAGCGTGCCAGGTGTGCCAGGTGTGCCAGGTGTGCCAGGTGTGCCAGGTGTGCCAAGCGTGCCAGGTTTGCCAGGCGTGCCAGGCGTGCCAGGCGTGCCAGGCGTGCCAGGTGTGCACAGGCGTGCCAGGTGTGCCAGGTGTGCCAGGTTTGCCAAGCGTGCCAGGTGTACCAAGCGTGCCAGGCGTGCCAGGTGTGCCAAGCGTGCCAGGTTTGCCAGGTGTGCCAAGCGTGCCAGGCGTGCCAGGTGTGCCAAGCGTGCCAGGTGTGCCAGGCGTGCCAGGTGTGCCAAGCGTGCCAAGCGTGCCAGGCGTGCCAGGTGTGCCAAGCGTGCCAAGCGTGCCAGGTGTGCCAGGTGTGCCAGGTGTGCCAGGTGTGCCAGGTGTGCCAAGCGTGAGGCGTGCCACGTTTGCCAGGTGTGCCAAGCGTGCCAAGCGTGCCAGGCGTGCCAGGTGTGCCAAGCGTGCCACGTGTGCCAAGCGTGCCAGGTGTGCCAGGTGTGCCAAGCGTGCCAGGTGTGCCAAGCGTGCCAGGTGTGCCAGGCGTGCCAGGTGTACCAAGCGTGCCAGGCGTGCCAGGTGTGCCAAGCGTGCCAGGTTTGCCAGGTGTGCCAAGCGTGCCAAGCGTGCCAGGTGTGCCAAGCGTGCCAGGTGTGCCAAGCGTGCCAAGCGTGCCAGGCGTGCCACGTGTGCCAAGCGTGCCAAGCGTGCCAGGTGTGCCAGGTGTGCCAAGCGTGCCAGGTGTGCCATGCGTGCCAGGCGTGCCAGGTTTGCCAGGTGTGTCAAGCGTGCCAAGCGTGCCAGGTGTGCCAGGCGTGCCAGGCGTGCCAGGCGTGCCAGGTGTGTCAAGCATGCCAAGCGAGCCAGTGTTGCCAGGCGGCCCAAGCAAGGTACCAGACGTGCTAAGTGTGCCAATAATAGTATCAATAATGGGGAGAAAGGCATCAATCGAGAGAAACAACCCACATGCTCGAGACTGGGGGAGGGAGGGACGTTTTCCTTCCGATCTTTCTTCTTCCGACGAGGGACGGATGGAACGGCGAATTCTCCCTCACCAGGTGGCGCCACAACTTTTGGGGGTTGCAGGTGCGATTCTGAATTGATTGTTAATGTATAATGTGAATTGTGATGTAATAAAGTGTAATGGGGGTTAGGGAGTTATGGCTTTGTGTAAAACACGGAGTACTGGTTTGGACCCTATTCACCATGGTATGTTCGAGTTAAAACATCGGAAAATAAGTATGTATCGAACGATATATAAATGGAGATTATTTAGAGGTAAAGAAAAACAACAGCCATTACAAATGCCACCACGTTTTCCACATTGATTAAGATTGAAGTAATAATCAAAACATTTGTATGAACCATGTTCATGGAGCTTGGTCACTGCCTGAACCCAGTGGATTAAAAGAAATATGAACATATACAATACACTGCAATATCTCCGGTAACCCGACAGTGGGCGCGAGGTGATATGACGATTGCGATTATGTTAACCCCTTTGCTTTTCCCATTCAAGGTAATAAACATAAATATCCTAATTCACCTGAAGATTCCACTTTTTCTATTTCAACCGTCTCTACTGGCTTTTCCACACGAGGCACTGTTTGCTCCTTTCTCAGTTGAGGGGATTTTTCTTTCGACTGGGGTCGGTTGGATGTTTCAGTTTCCTTTGCAGTTTTACCGGATTGTGTGGGGTTTGAACCAGCGACCTGATGCTCTAGACTCGATTTCTTTGATTTCTTCTTGTGTTTCGAAGAGTCGTGGGATTTCCTTGGAGAATGTTCCAGAGATCCGTCGGCAAACGGGACATCTTCTTGGGGGGTGTAACTGGTGTTCAGGTCATCTGTGAACAACAAGGTAAGTTTAGTTTTAGTTTAGTTGATTCATTTTTTGCCCCAGTATTTAAAACTGGAAAAAATCACGACACAGGAACAGGAAAAGACGGCAAAATGAACAGTAGTTAAAACACGTCAATAAAAAAAGGATATAAATTAATAAATATAGCGGACGATATAAATTAATAAATATAGCGAAACCTAGGCGAAAGAACAATATTAAGCGATACAAATTTAATTAAGACCAAACGATATAGAGCCGTAAAGAAGAGTGTGCGGTAAAGCGTGTAACCGGGGTAAAAGTAGGCACGTGATGCTGTACCACAGAACTGTGCTAAAATTGGTAGTCTCAAACGATGGTAACTCGGACAATTCTCAAAGAAAATTAAACACAAAAGGTTTGCTATTGGCAGCGAGAAATTTGCTATTTTACTTCATATAAGTTTATTTAAAAATTTTGGGTTGGAAAATGTTCTTATTTTGGCTGATTTGAAAGCTTGCAGTTTCCCTTATAATTTATTAATTTTTTCTCTTTTCTTCACATTTAAATTCTAAACAGATCGAAATATACAATAGATATAGTAGTTTGTGTGAAATTGATGAACTCTCTGCGACCCCTAAAACTTATTGCGCGATTGCCAGTTTGGGAAGCTCTGTTGTGGTAGATACTTGTCATGTTTATTATAAATATTTTGTTTTGAAAAAACAAAAAAATATATTTCTGAAATATCAAAAACGAATTAATGGTATTTTTCGTTACTCAAATGAGCCAAATCCAGGCATACATGGCAAAGGACTATAAATGTCGGTTAAGTTTTGAGACTCCATTTAAAAAAGGGTATATGGCTTTACTAATAAAGATAACTTGAACTTGGATAAATGGTTGACCACTTTTTATAATGGTGCCTTTGCAATTAATCGGAATAAATTTCCAAATTAAAACATAAGAAGACTTTACAAAATAACATTTGGTTTTCTTCTCAAAAAATGTTGAAGTTGTGCAATGCATATTACCTGGCTCTGGCTTTGGAGATTTTTTGTCGCCACGGCGGTGCTTGGCGACCTCTGGTGTTGGGTGTCTACTGACCTCTGGTGTTGGGTGTCTGCTGACCTCTGGTGTTGGGTGTCTGCTGACCTCTGGTGTTGGGTGTCTCCTGACCTCTGGTGTTGGCTGTCTGCTGACCTCTGGTGTTGGCTGTCTGCTGACCTCTGGTGTTGGTTGTCTGCTGACCTCTGGTGTTGATTTCCCGACACCATCGATGCCATCAGTCGACGAGAGAGTGGACGACGACGGCGACCGATATTTCTTCTTCAACTGAACGTATTTTTCCCCCTAGTGGACAGATGGGGGGTTGGTATGTAAGAGACTTCGGACAAGAAAATATTAAATTTATTTTAAAACATTTTTGGGAAGATTTGTAAAGAAATGCTGCATTTTGTCTTATAACAAATAAAAAGGTGCCTTTTGTCTTCTCGGTGGGTTATTGCACCGCCTTTCAGCCGAAACGTTGCAAGTTGGACAGTGGTCGCTAGTCAGTCGGTTGTGTCCTCGGGCAAGGCACTTTACGGACATTGCCTAAACCCAGTGGATTAATGGTTTCTACAAAACTGAAGAAATATCTTAACCATACATAGAACACTGCAACAGCTTTGTTAACCCGACGGTGTACGCGAGGTGATCTGACGATTGCCCGTGTGCTTACACCTCTTATGTTTTCCCATCACAGAAAAAACATATTTATTCTATCCTATTTCAATGTTGCAATCATGCAACAAAATCTTAAAATGTAAAGTTAATGGTCAGAACAAACTGGATAGAAAGTTACAACCAAATAACCAGCACAGTGGAAATCAATATTTACGAACATTTTCAGTCTTCACCACTGCAACAGTGTTCACGCATTCCTTGAATTGTTGTCTTGCTTCATCTGTGGAATATGTTCATTGGTAACTTCATGTAAGATGCAAGGTCTAATATAATGTAAGATAACTTCATGCAAGATCTAGTAATGCAAGTTTAATATTTCATTAAAAAGGCAACTAACTAACAACCTAGCTACTCATTCAGACATAGCTTCATATTGAGTACCTGCTTATGTATAACATTAAGAATTATAGGCCTTGAATGGTCGTGATATTGCAGAGGAATAAATGTATCATCCAAATCAATTTGTAATGAATGTTTATTTTTTGCGTGTTGTACAGTAACGAGAGTTTTACCTCTGTATTTGGAAACGTTTCAATAAAATACAATAGTTGTACAGTGTTTCCTGTAACATAGACGTATAATAACAGTGTTGTAAAGGTGGTACATACTTTTGTTTAACAACAAATTACTTAACCTACCAGAATAACAAAACATAACTGTAGCAATGCCTCAATGGTATTTATTACATTGTAATATTTAAGTCCAGCATAATGCAATGTATCATAGGATAGACATTAGCAATAACACCATATACCTCTAGAGGCTGGATCGTTCAACAGTTTCTTAAAGTTGGAAACGAGAGTTATATTCTTGACCTTCCCACCACGGGAAGTTATGAATTCACAAACCGATTCGACGCTGATTTCCGTCATTTCACCAACCATCCATTGAAGGAAGACACTTCTAGTATTATGTTTGTACAAATATTGTTTTTATTGCATTTAAACACACCAGGCAATAAAAAAAATACCCCTAGCTCTAAAATAATTAAGTACAATTATAATTATGCAATTTACCAAACTGTTTTTGATCACAAGAACCTAAGGTATTTAAGTATGAACTTAAGGTATTTGAACTGAATGGGAAAATGGGCAACTGAAGTTGGTCTTAGGCCAAAAAGTTAAGAGTTTATCATGGGGTTAATATTAAGATCAGGGTTGAAAATGCTTTTTCTTCTGGCATAAAGTTTCCCTCGTTCTCTCCTAAACACTTTCCTATATTAATCTTGCCCTTTTACCTTCACTACACAGAGAAACATTGTAGGCATATTTCACCACCAGTTGCCCTGTTGGGTTGGGATCATTTTTTAGGGAACAACTTGGTTAGTATTTGGGTAGGATGTTAAATTCCACAAGCTTACCATTTGTATTTCAGGGGAAAATCAAAAGGAGGAAAAGAGGGAAAATGCTCACTAAAATGAAGATTATGACATTATAGTAAATTTTAAACATGGGGTTGGAGTTAAGGTTAGTTCTAGGGGTGAGATTAATGTTTAGGTCAAGGTTTAAATTAGTTTACATAGTTTTAGTAAACAGTTTTCCTCCTACCCTCCTTCCCTCATTTTAAAGTTGTCTTGTCACTTTTTGTAAAAGAACACCGATTATAAAAGGTACGTTTTTAAATAAAAAATGTTTATTGACGTCAAATTCACTGGTATATCAAATTATAAATTAGGTAACAGAAAAATAAAACATAAATAAACTAATTTATATAAACAAATATTTTTACTTTGGGAGGAACCCAGTATGAGAATCAGCTGTTCTGACGTCATAAGTTATCTAAATCGGATAAGATAAAGGTCGTTAATTGAACTAAATTTGCTAAAAGGGTACTCGGTAAATTAAAAGATAAGATTATATAATAGATATGTTTAAATTTGTGAATAGGAAAACCAAGGTGGTTAAAACACGGGAAATCGGCAGATCACCTCGCGCCCATCGTCGGGAACTTTAAGACGAACAAAAAAGATGCTGGCACCCAATACCTAACTTTGACCGATCTTAAAAATACATCTCTTTTGTATTCGCCGCTGCTGTAGGATAGGATAGGATAATATATTAATCTTTATCCCCGTGGATGGAAAAACCAAGGGGGTTAACACACGGGCAATCGTCAGATCACCCCGCGCCCATCGTCGGGTTACCAGAGCTATTGCAGTGTGTTGTATATGGATAGGATATTCATGTTTATCCCCGTGAATGGGAAAACCCCAGGGGTTATCACACGGGCAATCGTCAGATCACCTCGCGCCCATCGTCGGGTTACCGGAGCTGTTGCAGTGTGTTGTATGTGATAGACACAATTCTTCAATTTGGTTGAACCCATTAATCCGCTGGGTTCAGGCAATGTCCGTAAGGACACAACCGACTAGCTAATATCTATTATTCTATTTAATGGGAAGAAGTGTGCAGCAAAGATTAACCGATCGGACTAATTAGCAAACTCTGTGTCTTGCTGTTTTTGCGTCTTCTTGGCAAAATACTGTTAGCAAGTCGTCAGGAGATAATTAGTACCAACCAATATACGCAAATATAACTGATGTCCGGCCCGATGGTCTAGCGGTTAAGTGCGTCGCCTTTCAATCGAAAGGTTGTAGGTGCGAAACTGGTCTCTAGCTAGTTGGTTGTGTCCTTGGGCAAGGCACTTTACGGACATTGCATGAACCCAGCGGATTAATGGGTTCTACCAAATTGAAGGAACGTGTCTATCATATACAACACACTGCAATAGCTCCGGTAACCCGACGATGGGCGCGAGGTGATCTGACGATTGCCCGTGTGATAACCCCCTAGGTTTTCCCATTCACGGGGATAAACATGAATATCCTATCCCCCTATAACTGAAAATCCGACGAAACCTAAAAGATGCTGCCCTAAAAATAATCATTGCTATGATTATATACAAAAGAAAACAAATAATGCGAAAATACTTGCAGTTTTGAATATGGGACATCTATTTCTAAAAATATTTAGTCTTTCCGCTATATCTGTCACATAGTTTAAGTTTTGTTGAATAAAATCTTGTATTGTCAACTCACCTATACGGATTAAAACACCAAATTGCACAAAAATATAAATTTTAAATAAGACTTTCCCTAAACTATAATAATTTGACTCTGTTTGATAAGATGGAAATAATACGACAAAACCAAAGGAAAACCTCAACCAGGAATTCGTCAAAGCGGGTTACCACACGGGCAATCGTCAGATCACCTCGCGCCCATCGTCGGGTTACCGGAGCTATTGCAGTGTGTTGTGTATGATAGACACGTTCCTTCAATTTGGTAGAACCCAATAATCCGCTGGGTATAAAATGATCTCCGGATGTTAGTCCGATGATCGGATGTTGCTCCGAATGTTAGTCCCACTCCTCATTAAACTCCTCCTCCTCACTCCCACCCTCCGGACCCTGGAAGCTCTGCAGAAGATCGCGCATCGCGTGCATCAGGGTCTGGATGTTCCCACGCACGGCCTCCCCATGTCCTCCCCCGTTCATCTCCGCATCCACGATCGCGACCTCTTCATCAGGGTTGAACCCGGGGAGGAGGGAGTGGAAAAATAAACTCACAGGGTTCGTTCTGCTGCCTCCGGTGGTAGACCTGCCGGGGAATAAGTTCAATATGATTTTTTTCGAAAAGGATTTTATTTGAACAGCGCGTCACATGATTGTGCGGCAAAAACGACAATGTGTCGCTGGGAGCCGCAAATATATTGTACGTTCGTGTGGTCAAATGGTTAGCGCGATAGATATATATACCAACCTACAAAAACGGTCCAAGTGACGAGCCTATCATGGGTTCAAAACTTGGCACAGTAAAAAAAATTTAATAATATTTTCGAAATGAAAGGAAAACAACACTGTGTGAGATAAAGACGCGAGTGTTCTTCTGTTTGTTTCACTTATGCACGGGTATTAAACTTATTAAGCGCTCGCTACAGTAGCAATACATTAATAAGAGCAGGGAAAAAGTATAAGGAGAGAAGGAGCAAAGCTGCGCACTTAAATGAAGATTCTGACATCTTCAAGGTTCTGAGTTAGTTTTAAACATAAGGTTGGAGTTATGATTAGTTTAGGGATTTAGATTAGTGTTTGGGCCTTGGGCCACGGTTAGAATTAGTTTACATAATTTAAGTAAGCAGTTTCCCTCCTTTTAGTGTTGCTCATAAGAGCCGCATGTGGCTCCGGAACATGAATATCCAACACAAACCATCCCAACTGACCTGGCAGGCCGAGTGTATGAAACCACTGAATCAACAGGGGGAAGTGGATCATGACTCAACATCGTTCCCATGCGAATCTCCTGTGTTTGGGGATCATTATCAACTTTTGTTTTTTGTTTATTTATAGTTTTACTTTCCATAAATTCTGAACCTAAAAATTGTTACAGGCTAAGGTTCAGAATTTATGGAAAGTAATAATTAAAAAAACTAAAATAAGAATTAAACATCAGTCAATCATTCTTATAGAATAGAGATTTTATTTTAACAAAATAGCGAAAGATTCTTAACTAAGTATTTTTTAGAAAAAAATTTATTACAGCATGTATATTACACTTTCGTTTCGATTATAAATGTAGACAACCAGGGGGAGAGTGATTGTCGTATGTGATTGAGTGTGTACCGGCCAAGGTGCTTGTTGTACTTTCCCATTTACCAAGGTGAAACATGAATGTTCGTTCATATTAAGAACACTGCAATAACTTAGGTGAAATAAAGAGGGCAGGAGATATTCTAACAGTTAACAGGGTAACTTAGGATTTTAATTGTAAAGAACGGTCGCAGGGAATTTTAATAAATTAAAAGGTGTCACGAGCTCAAAACTTCGGAAAACCTTAATTTAGAACATAATATGTGAACAAGTTATATTAAAAACAAGTGCAGTGCACTAGGGACTTTCCCCCAGATAACATCACTAATATTGTACATAACACCATATTGAAGTTATTTCCAAATAAATATCTCCTCACTAGAGGCAACAGAGAGCTGATTCCAGGGATTTCTGATATCATTGCGTGTCGGTAGATATTCAATGGGGGTTTTTGGTATCGAGATTTTCTCCTGAAAAACACAAATGTTTTGAGTAAATTACCAAACTGTTTGCAACACTTGAATAAAACTACATTTAGATAGGATATTAATGTTTTTATACCTGTGAATGGGAAAACCAAGGGGGTTATCACACGGGCAATCGTCAGATCACCTCGCGCCCATCGTCGGGTTACCGGAGCTATTGCAGTGTTGTGTATATGATAGACACGTTCCTTTAATTTGGTAGAACCCATTAATCCACTGGGTTCAAGCAATGTCCGTAAAGTGCCTTGCCCAAGGACACAACTGAACTGACTATCTAGCGACACGTTTCGAACCTGCAACCCTTTAGCTGAAACGCGTAGCACTAACCCACCCCACTACTTTGTCAAACAAATATTTAAACAAAAATACCTAGAAACACAGTCAGCGATGTATTTTTCCTTCACCCCCACTTGTTGAACGACCATCTTGGCGTTGTCCAACACCCATGTTATTGTCTCAGGATCCTTCCACAACATATGGTTCCGTGCAACGAATAACCGACACAACAATGCAAGTCCTCGTGGCGTGCTGGGATGGGAATTCATTATTTTATTGTTTTTTGTCCCCGTAATGGGAATTCATTCGTTTTATTGTTTTTTGTCCCCGTAATGGGAATTCATTCGTTTTATTGTTTTTCTCTTTTAAAAGGCAAAACTAGTTAAAACACAGAGATAATTAAACAGAAAATAAAACAGATATGCATAACACAGTGAATATTAATAACAAAAAAAATAATTTAACAATTGAAATTCTAAATTGCAGATCAAATCATGATGACAATAATAAAGGTAAATTTCCGACATTCGGTTGGATACTTGTGTAAAGGTAAAAGGTTGTAGTATTCAAACCAACCATTGAACTTTACTGTGTACTTGGGCAAGGGATTTAGCGGACATTGCCTGAAACCAGTGGTTTGGGGTTAAACAATATCTCAGGAAATATCTTCATCAAATACAACACACTGCAATAGCTCAAGTAACTCCACTGTGAGTTAAAGTCGAGTTATGATGCACTTGTATCTTTCCTGTGGATACACAGGTTCCATATAAACCTTCCCTAAATCTAATATAATTAGGTAGGCAATTACGAATCTGTATTCCCACCAGCATATTATTTCAAATAAAATCCACGTCGATTTATATGCGTGCAACACTGGGTGGTATACGAGGTACCTTATTCCCACAGCCGAGACTCTCCTACCTGTCATTAGCTTGGGAAGTGAAGAACGGATGTTTCGATATTTCCTCATAAGCGTGGACAGAACATTCCTCCAACAAAGCAAGCAGCACCTGGGTGGGTAGGGCGTGTGGGTGGGTGTTCACAACATATTGAACTAAGTTTAGTCTGGTGGTTTAGTTCGTCGCCTTTCAGCCAAAGGGTTGCAGGTACGAAACTGGTCGCTAGCTAGTCAGTTGTGTCTTTTGGCAAGGCACTCAACTGACATTGACTAAACCCAGTGGAATAATAGATTCTACTAAATAAAATAAACTAAATCATACACAACACACTGCAATAGCTCCGGTAACCCGACGGTTGGCGCGAGGTGATCTGAATATTGCCCGTGTGTTAACCCCCTTGGTTTCCCATTCATTAATGGGGATAAACATAAATATCCTATTCTATCTCCATCAACTTGACGGTGGGCACATGGTGTTATGGCAAGCCCCCTCCCCCCCACATACAACAATGCACCACTTACAGTTGGGAACTTGATGAGCGCATCTTGCAAGCTTTCATCGGCTTTCTCATTTGAACCTGAATCTGCGAGATTGAATTGTGCAAACGCGAGAGAAAACGCCCAGTTTGGTAGCAAATCAAGATTGCGGTCGGCCTGAAAACACAACAAGATGTTACAGTCATGTTAACATGGTAATAACTGTTTTTTTGCAAAATATTGCACATATTATTATTTTATATACCCAGTCAAAACACCCCAAAATTTCACATTACATCAGTATGGGTGAGTCCACGGTAGTACCGGGATCAGGAATGTAGGCCATGATACCATACATTAGTATGGGTGGGTCCATAGTAACACTAGGGCCAGGAATGTAGGCCATGATACATTACATTAGTATGGGTGTGGGTCCATAGTAGCACTAGGGCCAGGAATGTAGGCCATGATACATTACATTAGTATGGGTGAGTCCACGGTAGCACTGGGACCCGGAGTGTAGGCCATGATACATTACATTAGTATAGGTGGGTCCATGGTAGCACTGGGACCAGGAATGTAGGCCATGATACATTACATTAGTATGGGGGGGTCCATGATAGCAATGGGACCAGGAATGTAGGCCATGATACATTACATTAGTATGGGTGGGTCCATGGTAGCACTGGGACCAGGAATGTAGGCCATGATACATTACATTAGTATGGGTGTGGGTCCATAGTAGCACTAGGGCCAGGAATGTAGGCCATGATACATTACATTAGTATGGGTGTGGGTCCATAGTAGCACTAGGGCCAGGAATGTAGGCCATGATACATTACATTAGTATGGGTGTGGGTCCATAGTAGCACTAGGGCCAGGAATGTAGGCCATGATACATTACATTAGTATGGGTGGGTCCATGGTAGCACTGGGATCAGGAATGTAGGCCATGATACATTACATTAGTATGGGTGTGGGTCCATAGTAGCACTAGGGCCAGGAATGTAGGCCATGATACATTACATTAGTATGGGTGTGGGTCCATAGTAGCACTAGGGCCAGGAATGTAGGCCATGATACATTACATTAGTATGGGTGTGGGTCCATAGTAGCACTAGGGCCAGGAATGTAGGCCATGATACATTACATTAGTATGGGTGGGTCCATGGTAGCACTGGGATCAGGAATGTAGGCCATGATACATTACATTAGTATGGGTGGGTCCATGGTAGCACTGGGACCAGGAATGTAGGCCATGATACATTACATTAGTATGGGTGTGGGTCCATAGTAGCACTAGGGCCAGGAATGTAGGCCATGATACATTACATTAGTATGGGTGGGTCCATGGTAGCACTGGGATCAGGAATGTAGGCCATGATACATTACATTAGTATGGGTGGGTCCATGGTAGCACTGGGACCAGGAATGTAGGCCATGATACAATACATTAGTATGGGTGGGTCCATGGTAGCACTGGGACCAGGAATGTAGGCCATGATACATTACATTAGTATAGGTGGGTCCATGATAGCACTGGGACCAGGAATGTAGGCCATGATACATTACATTAGTATAGGTGGGTCCATGATAGCACTGGGACCAGGAATGTAGGCCATGATACAATACATTAGTATGGGTGGGTCCATGGTAGCACTGGGACCAGGAATGTATTCCATGATACATTACATTAGTATGGGTGGGTCCATGATAGCAATGGGACCAGGAATGTATTCCATGATACATTACATTAGTATGGGTGCGTCCATGGTAGCACCGGGATCAGGAATTTAGGCCATAAAAGGGTCGTTACTTTTGTGCCCTGAAGGTATCATGAACGATATATCTGTATTCTTTTTAAAGTCAGAAAAAATGCGTTCCCCACTAAACAATCTTTCAAATCTTTTCAGAAAAATGCAAATTAAGCAAATTCACTTCACTTATATTTTATTATTAATTATAACAGGAATGCACAGTTTAAACGGTGATGTGTAATTTTATTGCCGTTTACTGCCATTCAATAATAAACTTTTTAAAGACCTATTATTCACCATCTATGGAATAAATAAACTTTTTTTAAAACATCACACGACCCCAACAACCTTACCCCCCATTCTTCAGCAAATCGGATCAGAAACTCATTTTCCGCTGCGCGTATCGCGAAGTAATCGATCAGAAGTATGACACCTAGTGGATCTTCCCTCGGATCGAAACTGTGATGTCATAATGGTTGGATGCATCATAAACAAGAACAATTGAACAAATGGTTGATAGGATATACATGTTTATCCCCGTAAATGGGAAAACCAAGGGGGTTAACACACGGGCAATCGTCAGATCACCTCGCGCCCATCGTCGGGTTACCGGAGCTATTGCAGTGTGTTGTATATGATAGACACGTTCCTTCAAGTTGGTAGAACCCATTAATCCGCTGGGTTCAGGCAATGTCCGTAAAGTGCCTTGCCTAACGTCCACTGAGTTTTTTGTCAAAAACAAAACCAACTATCCAGCACATGAGGTATACAGTAGTAAGCTAATTAGAGCTATTATATATTTAAAAATAATAGAAAAATATCTAGGTGAATTTGAACCAACCTTAATAAAAGCTTTGACAACTCGAGAGCGGTTCTGTTACAACCCCTCTGCGATACAAAGTTCATATGCTTGTACAGGGCTAGAAATAAACACCTGTGGAACAGGGCTGGAAATTAGTACGTTGTACACAGACATTGGTTTGAATTGGGAAGTCTTGTCGAGGGGTAGGATAAGGTGTTCATATTTATCCCCGTGAATGGGAAAACCAAGGGGGTTAACACAAGGGCAATCGTCAGATCACCTCGTGACCATCGTCGAGTTACCGTAGCTATTGCAGTGTGTTGTGTTTTGTGTATAATAAAGACGTTAATTAATCAAATCTTTGTTTAATTCTGTATATACTTTATTGGGTAATAACTCACACGTTCCTTTAATTTGGTAGAACCCATACTTCCAATGGTTTCGGGCAATGTTCGTAAAGTGCCTTGCTCAAGGACACAACTAACTAGCTAGTGACCAGTTTCGCACCTCAAACCTTCCAGCTGAAAGGCACTAACCCACCAGGCCAAATCAGCCGAACATATAATTACCTGTTTTCAGGATACTTGTACTGCAGTTTACAGTTTGAAGTGGTGAGGTTAAAACACGAGTGAAACGACCTTTCTAAACAATATAAAGCTCTTTCTGGAAAAGTGAAAGTTGTTAGAACCAAGAATGGTGGTCTTTGTTTCATTATTATGGTAAAGAAGATTTAACTATTAATACTAAGTTTTATATAGGAAAAAAAAGTTTATTCTTTGTTTGTTTTTTTCTGCTTTAAAAAAGATGCAAACCTAGTTAAAACACATAAATATAAAACAGAATAAAATCATATCATTATTCATGATATTAACTCTTTTTTCATTGATTCCAAATGTTAAGTCAGTGAGTATTAACATGTACAATGGAGTTATTTCGAAATTTGCAATTTAATTTGAGTTTTTTCCCAATATTACAAGTATACAAGAAGTTATTAACTCTTTCCGTCCCAACTCGCCATATATCGCGAGTTGGTGGGAAAACATGGTATCCCGCGTTGCACATAAATGGGTGCAAATCTAAAAAACGATTTCTCCGCAATGCGTAATGGTAGAGACCTCAGCTATGGCTCATTCGATCAAGGAAACCCTATATTTTATTCTCTGTAATTTGCGTGGAGAAATATTAAAAATGCGAGGAGTTATAGCCTTTCTTTTTCAAGGCTTCGCCTCTTATTTCTATCGATTTTACACGAATTTACAAGTGACTAACTCAGCCAATAGGAGTCGCATTAACTTGCGGAGAAGCTCTTTTTGTCAAGCAAGTCTTTCTTTACATTCTCTGTAAATTCCGTGCCGTTGAGATAAAAAGGAGAGCGTTGGTGACGTTTTCGCAGCAGGCGGTTATGCTTTGTGTTCACCAAAGCATGAATCCAGCTGGGCCTGCTGAGCGCACGATAAAGAAAAAGGCGGCGAGACTAGCTAGTTCGGTGTGCCCTGCTTTGAAGAATATTGGATATAGTATTTGTGTTTGTTTGCTTTTGTATGCCCTTTTTACACTTCCTTCACGGTTCTTTTTTATACTTTTTACTATTTTAGTTCTACAAAACTAAAAACTTCAATGCGTTTTGGTTCAATTTTTCATAATATAGTTAGAATAAAGGGAACTTTCAATCAGGAATAGTAAAAAAACTACTAAAGATACAAATACAGTTCAAATTTTCCTGAGTACAAAAACTATTAGACAATCTACATTCCAATTTTCATATCATTTGGGCATACCAATAATTAGTGAGTATTTCGTTTGTCAGTGCACCTCAAAATTTTCAAAGTCGAGCAGAATTTTTTTTACATAAAAAGTGGTGTTCACTAAAGTTTACATAATATATTTTTTATTGGAGGTAGATTCTAGGTGTGCGGTTTGTTTAAAAGAGGGATAAATTAACTTTCCAACCATACTAAATATTAAGTCATAGCAAAAATTTGTGAAAAACTGTGCTAATTTGAAAATGACCAAAAATTGTAAAAAACACTGCGGGACAGCATGTTTAAATTAATGCATTTGGCCGGGAGTGAAAGAGTTAAAAGAAATGTTGTGTTTTACAACAAGACCACTTCTTACCAATAAGCTCCCTTGCCATTTTGACATCATCATGCACTTTGTAGACATCACTGAATGTTATGAGGGCATCAACATGGTAGTTGTGCTGCTCCAATACCGTCTGGAATGTTGGTTTCGTGATTGTACCCATAGGTGAAGGCACATAGGGGAGGTAGCGCAATTTATTAGCCTTGTGCCCACAGTCGGGTCACCAGAGTTATGAAAGTGTGTTATGTATGATTCACATCTTCTTATATCTTTCAATATAGTAGAACCCATTAATCCACTGAGTTCAGGCAAGGTTCGTTAACTATCTTGCCTAAGGACACAACTAATTTAGATTGTGCACAAGAAAACATTTAAATAAAAAGCATCGACATTTAAATTACCAAACGTGCATTTGTCATAAATTGGTTAATATGGAATGATTTATCTCATAACCCCCCAGGATGACATAGAATGATACATAACATCCCAACCCCCACTAAGCTCACTGCAATATTACGATGATCTGACGAATCAACTGCGTCCAGGAATTTGAACTGAATTTGTTGATATTCCTTGTTATGCTCGAATTTGAAGTATTGACTCCTGGAATAGACTGGTTTTAATGAGATATTCCCAGGAATAAACACAAGTATTTCATCCTATTTCATCCGACTGATCAGTCTGGTGGTTTAGTGGGTCGCCTTTTAACCGAAGGGTTGTAGTTTTAAAACTAGTCGATAGCTGGGTGGTTGTGGGTGCCTTGTTAAGGACACAACTGATTGAGCTAGTGGTTGGTTTCAATCGGTTTCATTTTTTGGTTTCCACACATGTGAAAAACATTTTACAGGGTATTCTATAATAATTGAAAACAGGAAAGAAAGCAAACCGAAGGTCGTTAAATAAGTTATATTCAAATAAGTTATCAATGGTTATAGCCAGATGGGGATGCGCAATAAAGAATTTCCATTTTTTTAAATTAAAATCTCTTAACGATTTGTCAAAATAAGTCAACTATTAACCCTTTAACTCAAGTCGACAGTGCCGAAAATTACATAAGTGGAAAAGTATACGGCCAATTTTGATCAGTGAAATGGCGCTGGAGAGCTGAATAATTTTTGCGTTTACCAATATAAATTGATACATAGGTTTGCATTTGAAATTTTTTAGTTATTTGAGTTTTTATTCGGTGGAAAACCATTTTTAGTTGCCAAAACACTTAACAGCTGGACAAGAAAAATTAATGAAATTTTTCAAAGGTCAAAATATGAAAGACTTTTCTCTTACCCATTCTTGGTTTCAATCAGATTCATAGACAACCCAACTTTGGACATTTTTACCCAATTGCTCTGGGGTTGGGATAACCACACCCCTCGATGGGAATTCCCCCGATTGCGACGTCGGTAAGCAGCATCGCCCATCACCGCGCGGCTCCCGAATATTCGGCGCAATTCGTTGTCCGGGTTCAGTAATCTGAGGGATTATTCAAGTTTATCCTGTGAATGGTTTATCCCCGTGAATGGGGGGTTAACACATGGGCAATCGTCAGATCACCTCGCGCCCACCGTCGGGTTACCGGAGCTATTGCAGTGTGTTGTTTATGATTAGTACGTCCTTTAATTTAGTGAAACCCATTAAGTTGCTGGGTTCAATGCCTTGCCCAAGGACACATGTAAATATTTCTACTGTTTTTGTAACTTACTAATGACCGGTCTTTTAACACTTGTAATGTTACCACTAAGATAAGCCTAACCACACAAGATTGTCCATTTAAGTCTTGGTTAAAGTAGAGATTAATAAACAAATTTTTAAATTTACAAGTTTGTTAGTTGAGCCAAATGATTACTAGGGGTATACTAAACAAATTCATATTTTAACTTTATAACCCACACTGACCTGTGTTCAACAATTAGAACGGATTTTTGCGATTGTGAAATGGCATCACTGGTCGTGGAAACACTGGATGATGTGTTGGGGGTTTCCCCTTGTATTTCTTGCAACACCTGCTCAATATCCTGGTCATTCTACAAATATATGGGATCAATGAATTATATTTAACCAATTTGGTGATATACTAAAATTTGGGTAAATAACAAAATACATTGTGAAGTTAGTGTGCGTAGTAAATTATATTTAAATATGTAATATGAAACTAATATGAAAAAGCTTTTATACAAATATTATAGGCTAGAAAAATCAGATAGAATAGAATATTTATGTTTTTCCTCGCTAATGGGATAACAAGGGGGTTAACACACGGGCAATCGTCAGATCACCTCGCGCCCACTGTCGGGTTACCGGAGCTATTGCATTGTGTTGTGTATGATTAAGTTTTGTATGATTAAGATTAATTAATTGGAACGCATTGACCTACTGGGTTCAGGCAATTTTTCAAAGTGCCCAAGGACACAACCAACTAGCTACAGACAAGTTTCGAACCTGCAACCATTTACTAACCATCAGACTAATAGGTCGGACAAATAGGCAAATATTTCTACTTTGGTAACTTAAAAATAACCGGAAATAATCCCTAATTTACTTAATTAGGGAAGTTAATGAAGTAAAGACGTAGCATAACTAATTAAACAGATTTCTTATTAATTAAATCTATTTTACCTCATTTTGTTGTGGATTTTGTTTTTTTCGCTTTTTCTTCTTTTTGTTTCGTTTCTTTTTATTTAAATTTTCGCCGTTTGTTCGAGGAATATCAGCGACGTCTTCAGTCGGGCTGTTGTTTTCATCCGAAGCATGGAGCTGGGATGAAACGCGATGAAAGATGAATGGGTGGGTGTTATATAGATGATGGGGAATAGGATTGAATAGGATATTCATGTCTCCTAGTACGTAGATATAAAGATATATAGAGGCTGAGGTGGTAATAGGATTGAATAAAATATTCATGTTTATTCCCGTGAATGGGAAACCAGGGTTGTTAACACACGGACAATCATCAGATCACCTCGTGCCCACCGTCGGGTTACCGGAGCTATTTTATTGTGTTGTATATAATTCACACATTTCTTTAATTTGGTATAAGGGTCATTCCATTATATTTTTAACAGCCCGTACATCGTACCTCTCAGATTTTGTTTAGATTTTCAGACAATGTACCTACACCTAGAAAAATAATTAGGACAAAATTTGAGGTCGCAACTCCTAGCGGTTCAAAAGTTACGGCAAGATGAAAAACCGGCCACACGAGGGCTTATTGTTGGTGAGCACGCCTACTTACAACTTTTAATTGTCGATATCTCAAAAAGTAAACTATGTGGAAAGCTGAAAATTTGTATTAAGGTATTTAAAGGTATGAGGAAGCTGAATTTCACATCCAATTTATCTTTAGGGCATTATAAAATAGTCAAAATCAGGTTTTAAAATTATTTCGACCACCCCCGACGCTAGAGGGGGTAGCTCCTGTATGCAAGACCGTTTTGAGATGCAACCTTTTTTAAAAGTTAGAAGAAGCTTAAATCTTTAATCAGTTCAAAAATTAGCTTTGCCAACTTTGAAATGCGTTTTTGAGACCAAATTTCCCAAGTGCACATTTTTCGCCCCCCCCAAAATGTGTTTTGATAAATAAATTATGGTTTTGTACAGTCTAAAGTATCAGAGCAGCCTAATACCCTTTTATTTACTTCCTATATGTACAAAACTTGAAATTTTAATTTTAAAACAACTTGTTGGGACCACACTGTTTCCCAATTTATTCAATTTCTATACAAAACTGAGGCAAACCTGATGAACATTTTACAGAAAGTATTTTATTTTGTAAACAACACACACAACACCGGACTGTTTTTAACTATTACAAAAAGTAAATTATGTGTGACAATGTTGGTACAATTTAACACTACATATACCAGTACTAAAAGCAATGGTACAGTCATCATGGTTTAAAGCTGTTTTATGTAGCTTCCGATTTTAAAACTTTTCTGCAATGATTTGGATTTCTTGTT
>CH001990.1:465001-477723 GCA_000149265.1 Ciona savignyi
TGATCGTCAGTGTACTTGTTTCTGCAATAGGACAGCCTGGTTGTATACTTCGATCGAATAAAGACACAAAACTGAAGTTTGGATATTTGTCAAGCGATGTACGAATGTCGTTGACCACAGATACATGTTGTTGCAATTGTACAAACATTGCATCACAATTGGCATTATGACATAATGAATGGTAATGAAGTCCGATAGATAAATAACGACTGTGGTGCAAACCGCTTGGGTTTAACAAAGAAGACGGACCTAGCTTCGAAGCACAAGGGAGCAATTTAAGCCACGGCGTTAAGTTTTCAGTGCAGATGTTTTCGCGGCTTAATGAACCGTATCTCAGCAGAGAGTTATCGATTTCACCATCCTTTAAAACACCAGTTGGGCGAAATGAAACCTTCGGTGTAACTGAAACTGCTTTGTTCATTAAGTTTAACGACGCACAAAACATCCCCGATAATGCGTTGGTGAATCCAATCCATTTCTTGTCGACGTCTTTTGTTCCTTTTTTAAACCAAACCCAGACCTGGGCCCCAGTGGGTGCTGAAGCCAAGGGAAATCCCCATAACTGATACCTCCATAGACCTTGAGTCATTGTGAAATGTAGTTCAGCAATTTGGTATTTTTGGACTAGCTGTCCTATTGACCGCGGAAACAGGTTGTAATGAACTTTGTTGAATTCTCCTTTAACATCCCAGTTTGTTGTGAAGTTGAAAAAAGAATAAACTTGTTCGTTTCCTATTACGTTCATTTTCAAGGATTCGTGATACGTATCTTCACTGCACAGAAATAATGGGAGACCGAACGTAATAATGAACAAACTTTTTAATTCCATGTCGATTGTTCAGAAGTATATTCCACTCTTAGGAAGATATCCAAGTCCACCGGTATATATCCCAGGCACGTCAATTAATTTTTTTCCATTTCACAGATATTTGACGGTACTGGCGTACTCAATTCAACCACCCCATTCAACAGTCGAACTACACGCCAAAGGAAGAAATAGTACAATGACGTTACGGGGTTTTCCCTCTTTTGATACCAATCCCCAGCAGTATCATATAAAAGACATCCGTCTGTACATTTGCGATTTGGATTTTTTTTCTGTAAAATGATCCTACAATACAATTATTTACTCAGTAAACCTGTAAAATCTAATATAAAGACAAAACGTGATATAATGTTTTAAGCGTTAAATTTTTTCGTTTTGTTTCTGTAAAATATGCGCCGTTGAAAATTAAACTGTTAAGTTGAAATTTGCCAAATTGAATTTTATAGCTAGCGCTCATTATTTATTTTTTCTACCGGGCTCAGTTTCGATCCCAAGATAGGCTGGTTACTCGATTTGTTTTTTTATATGGAATTGGTATACAAATCGGTCGCGTTAACCATTCGCCCACAAGAGTACACGACTGTTCTAGCGCTTATAATTTTTGTAAAACTTAAACATTTCCGTCAATATATTACAACAGTGCGACACTTCGAACAAAAGTAAATTATGTTTGTTTTTTGGAAGTTTGCAAGAAACATTTTTATCCAAGAACATTATGATATAATTTTGGCCTTAACGGAAAATGAATATTAAACTAATATTCATTTAAAATATTGAAAATTAATAAAATAAAAATTGCCTCCAGTGAGGATTGAACTCACGACCCCTGGTTTACGAGACCAGTGCTCTACCACTGAGCTATAGAGGCTTACACTAACTAATTTAAAAATGACAAAACAAAGCAGATTCTTTTTCTTACCACCCCCGACTAGAAAGTTGCTAACAAAACGTGCCTTATAGAAATATACGTATTGGTCTTTGGGTGTGAAGCGATATTATCTTATCCTTAAAGTTTAAAACTAAATACAGTAATACAAAAATGTATTTTTTAATGTAGATACTAAACACAAACCACAAATTACGTGTTATAGATTCAGCGTTCGCTGTACTCTCTATTGCCCTTAAAAAAAGGGTATAACTACCCTCATTCAAGTTCGCGACTTAAACTGTTAGGTCGGTAAACCACTCTTATTGTATTAAAGGGCGACACCGGGTGAGATAAATTGATCCAAAACAAATACGGAAGGTTGAGCTAAAGATCAGGAGAAACAGGAAATTAACTTCAACTATAATGTATATTTAAATGTAAATGTATTTTTTACTGAGCCAAGTTTTGAAACCATCGGCTTGACACTTGGACTGTTTTTGTATAGAATTCGGTTTATGTATGGTTCGTTTTTAATTATTCGGCAACACGACCGTAATAGAACTCAATCTTAATTGCAGTGTTTTTAATTCGTTGCTCCACGGCAACCTTTGATGCCATTATAGGATAACTCAGACATATTGCAACGCGTTGGCATGTTAGGATATTTATGTTTAACCCCATGAATGGGAAACCAAGGGGGTTAACACACGGGCAATCGTCAGATCACCTCGCACCCATAGTCGGGTTAGCGGAGCTATTGCAGTGTGTTGTGTATGATTCACCTGTTCCTGCAATTTAGTAGAACCCATGAATATTCCGCTGGGATCACTTTACTCCAGCTTATAGAATACTGGTTCAAATGATAAGTTGGCGTAAACATACAGCCTTTAACTGTGGCATGAAGCATTTATTACGATTGTGTGGAATTACTAGGGAACCGCAAGGTGATTGCATTATCGGTCGAGTGGCTTAAGCTTAAAAATATTGGAAATCATTCTAAAGTTGTCGTATTATTCTGAAGTTGTCTTAAACTAGAATAATATTACTCTAAATTTTGTTGTTGTTTGTTTAAATTCTGATGCTAGCATGAGTTCAAAATATGAACTTGAAACTTGGGACATTGAACTATTGCAACGCATTTTAATTAGACGGTTTATTTTAGTTGGGAATATGTTAACGTCATAACATTCTAGCATTTGCAGAATGCAGAAAGTTGTACTAGATATAACATCACGTACATAAATAGAACACTGACCTAGATATCGTGGACTTTGCCCGTGTAACCACATAAGCCCCATAACCACAGCACAATAGGTAAACCGCTGCTATATTAATGGTACCATGACATTGTAGTATGCGCATAACTCTCCTTGTCCAAGGTTATATGACGTATAAAGGTATTGTTCAATGTATAAAGCGCGATGTATTTTACCTTGATTTAACAAAACCACATTTTTGACGGCCGTGTCCTTGGGTAAGTCATAACATACAAGGACTTTGCTTTATATTGAAATAATTCCAAGTTATGTACATTAATACTAGTTTTATGACATTCCTTAAAAATATGCTGTTTCACACTGTCTAAGCCCATCTGCAGTATATTGTAAGGTGGCTAGCTACCCCAGACTTTGGGTAGGGACGGCTTAAAATAGATTATTGTCATAAAACAAACACACATAATGACGAAGCTATATTTTTAGACAACTAGATAACAGCCGCAAACCAAAGGTAGAAATCCAAGCAACCGTTTAACCAATGTGACTTTTAGAAGTGGAAATATACTCGATTTAACAAAACTATTCAATTTATTAGGTTGATAAATGCCTTACTGGCCTTAACTTTCTCACAATTCAGTTTAACACTTGAAAGGACGTGATAAAAGACATTTTTTTGTTTTTCTAGTAATGTTATACCGAGTGTTACTGATATGTTATAACAACTGTAGTTTTGCCATTTTTCCTGTTTTTAGTTTAAATTATATATCCGTGGCAATCTTCTTTTTCCAAGACAACAAAATAAACTAAACTAATTGATGTCCAAAAATGTGGTTCTAATGTATAGTTTTAAACATTTTATGACGATTTTCTTATTGGTTTGACAAAACGTGTAAATACACCTAATTAAATAATTGATTGGATTAAAGATGTTTTAACGACTGTCATTTTGCCGTTTATCCCTATTTTTTCAAAGTTCTTGCTTCGTGTTTTCATCGTGGAAAGAAAACATAAACTAAACAAATTCGACATTTTTTTAAATATAACGTTTTTTAAATAAGTACTTAGATAAAAATATTTGTCTGGTTTAGTAATTCATTTTGTTGTAAGCAAATCACAGCACAGGAACTGAAAAAGACGGCAAAACGAACAGTCGTTAAAACACGTCATTTAAATGAAATAGATAAAACTAAATAAATATAGCGGACGCGGCCGCCAAACCTAGGCGAAAACAATAATTTCCTTGCATTTTGAACATGCCAATGGTGAATTCTGCAAAATGATGACTCATACTAACTACGTAGTTAAGCATTCCAGTTTATTTACAATGGCATCATTCTTTGGACTGTGACCGAATAAAGAAACTATGAGTGGGTGTGTCGTAAGAATGGGCCGATTGTTTGAAAGGTTACTGTCGGTCGACTTTGGACTGCTGAACCCACGGTTTGTGCGGGTACCCAGTGATTGGTTGGCTACTGTATGACGTATAGGGGTTAAACCGAGGTGAAATAGGTCACGGTCAAAAGGTTAAACTGAAGTGCGAAAATCACTTGGCGGGCGATTTTGAAAATTCGGCAAATTCCTTGTGAATATGTGGTGTTTTACAAACTACCCCTACAATCCGCTAAAGTTAATTTTGCCGTAGTTTAAACAAAGACTTTCCAAACTGGGGGTTGAGCAATAAATTTTAGGAATCGTAAAGAGCACATCAACTGCACACAAACTACTATATTTATTAAATATTTCAATCTGTTTAAGATTTTAAACGTGAAGAAGGGTCGCAGAAAACTCTAATAAATTGAAAGGGGTCGCGAGCTTTTTCTGTTTGGAAAACCCTGTTTTAAACAACCATAACTTTTTCTTTGCTTTTTTAATGGAAATACCCCTAACGTTGTTATGTCAAGAATAGGGCAAGGACGATGAAAAGTAAATTTAAACAACTATAACTCACCTAATAAGTTATAAAAATATTCTTAAAATTTGACATTTTATTGTCGAGAACCCGACAAGGTCGCTGGGAAATAAATTTAGGTCACATTTTATTTTAGTTAATAAGTAACAGAAGGCCAGTTCGCCTTAAGTTCATCGTGAAAATACACCAAGCAAATTGAAGAAGAGGTGAAGGTATGGTCTCAGGTAACAGCACCCAATGTACATTATGTACAAATACGTATGCCCGGCAAAATGTGTGACAAACAATAACAAACAATGTAACATAAAAAACACATAAAAAATATAACATTAAATGTAGTTCTCGACTTAAATTCGGTGAACATCCGATTAAAACATAAAATTAAGGCAAAATTGGCCAAACCGAAAAGCACCCTCGTCGGTTAAATTCCAATAAAAATTAAAAAATAAAATAAAAAGAATGGTTTAAAGAGGGAAATAATAAAAGGATAAAATATGTATATTATTGCACTAGCAAAGAAAACGGTCAGGCGTAACACTGAAATCTAAACCAGTCGTAAAAGCGATTTGTTTTCTAATAAACCTGGGGAAACTTCTCCACAGGAATTTCGCTTTAGAATGGGGTCGAGCCAGGCTGAACAGTACGGGACACCTCGCGCCCATAACGCTTTGATTAACAGTTGAACCGACAAATTCATCTGTTCGGCCAAGTCCTGTAGCTCGTGCTTCGCTAGATCGCTTAAATTGCGGAGTTTTTCAACGAGTTCTTGACCTTGGCATTTGAAACAGAACTGCAGCTTCTCAGTAAGCTTGCGCACGTGATCTCCTAACCATTGTACGTCATCGGGGAATGACGTGGCGTGACGTAATAGGAAGGTAGCGATGGAATAGGTTCGATCAAGAGGCACACGAACGATAAGTGAAGTTCGACAAGCACGAATCACACTGGACAGTGGACGCTTCCAGCTGCTGGTGGAATTAAGGTAAGCAGCCTCCAATGCGTCAAGAACTGGAGTTGGGAGTTGAAACTGGAGATGTAAAGTCGACGTTTCTTCAGTCGGGTAAACATGGACAACTGTGAACGCGTTCGGCGATTTTTCTAGCGCTTTTTCGAGCATTATTTCGTCACAATCGTTTGCGTTTTCGTCAAAACACTCGTCCATTTCTTGATCGAAAATGAAATCCTCGCTCGTTGTGTAACTTCCGTCGGTTTCGCTGCCAGTTGAAATCTCGTCCCCAACTTCGTCCAGATTGCTCCTTTGCGCCATCATCCGTGCAGTGAACGACATCCGTCTCGTCATTTGGCGGCGCCCTTTGACGTTTGAAAGTAGAGTTGAGAATGACAGGTTTTTCCTGACCGGGTGTGCTCCAGTTTCATACAAACCGTGGTCTCGAAGGTACTGGGCGGTTTCCCTGAACCCCTGCGCACAGAAATCCTTCAGAACAGTCGGCTCCGGCGGAAAGAACATATTTGTGCATCTATACATGTTAGACGCGGTCATTTGAATACTTGTGTTCACAAAACTAAGGTCGATCAGGGAAACAGATCCGTCGTTTCTGGGGCAAATATCGCTGTTACCCGACCACGGGGAAACTGTTATGGTGTCGTGATCAGCTGGGAGGTTGTTTGATAATCCGCCATCAACGTAGTAAACGCCTCTGTATTTAGGAGGGATTAGACCGGAGTAGAACGGGACGAAGCAACTGCAGAGTAGGACTTGTATGAGTTCTTCGCGGGACGAGTAATCGCTCACTATCACGTTCTTTCCATCGCGCATGCGCGTTAGGGACACGAATAGCTTCCCACTAGCGCGGATATGAACGTCTACGGGCAAACCCAACCGAAAATCACGCAGCAAAGTTTCGTTGAGTCTGAATCCAGGACTTAGCGGTCCAAGAGCGCGCGATCTCGCGTCCATCACAATGCTTATTGTTCGCTCACATACCTCGCCGAAGCACACGTCACTGAGAAGCATCGCGCCCATGATAGAACCAGCCGAACAACCGTAGATTTTGTCGAAACTTTGAACCAAATCCGGCGCGTGTTTTTTCAAGCAGCTTGCCACCCCAATATGGTAGACACCTAGAAATCCACAACCAGAGAACGAAATACTTCTTGGCTTTCCACCAACGTGAATCGTGTTCGAATTAGACGACATTTCTCTGCGTATTTCACCGTACATTCCTTCAATAATTCATGAAACACAACTTAAAAGCCTAAATAGAGGAACAAGCGATTAGTTATCCAGCGAACAGATAATGTTTATACAAACTAACAACAACATCCTGTGTCAGCAGCTAGAAAACAGGTCGCCTATTTTGTCTAATTTCCTGTCCAGTATAACCAAAACATCACTATCTATAGCTGATAATCAGACAGCTAATTATATACAATACACCTCGCAATAATTTGCTGATGTGTAAATTCCGATGATAGTAAGTTCGTCTTCGCTATTGCACCAAACCACATGACTTGTCCTTTGACGTAACGAAATAGGCATACCAACGCCACGCCGCCACTATTGGTGGATTGCGGTAGGCGTCTCTGGTCGTGTTCTTTATGTGGGTGCGTTTGTGTGCTAAGCGCAAACGAGCACTGCGTGCGCGCACACACACTGCCACCTCACGCAGTCACATAGAATTGCCTCGCCCCCGTCACACCATAGGTTACTATCGGTCAAACGAATGAACCCACTGTCTAGCGCGACCTCGCCTTTGTCGCTGAACACCAGACCGCGCGTATCGCATTGTTACGTAACAGGAGAGAGAGAAAGAAGACAAACAAACGAACATTGAAACAAAGGACAGATAAAGACGCGTCTCTTACATACAATAAACCGCTGTTAAAACAAACCAATTAATACTAATTAACAAGCACACTATTATCTTATTATTAATGAGATATTTAGTACAAATTGTAAAGCCTCGATCCAAATTAAATTTGAATGTATATTAGTAAGACTTGCTAGATAAAACATATTTTTAGCGGTTTAAGCAAAGATACTATAACAAGGTGTATAGTCTCTTTGGCTTAATTTCTTATATAAGGGCCTACAGTTATACATACGAATGGTTTCTATTTAAAACAAATTTGTTGAGTAATCACGAAAATATAAAGTTTTTTTAAATCACATCTATCCCATCTATTTACAAAAAAACATATATCTAATACTTGATATAGTCTTTATATCATAATGTATTGATCTGTAAGACAGCCTAGCACATTTATCCTACGAATGCATGCATTATGCTGTGAATAATACTTCAGAAATAATGTTATCGACATGTTATGTTGCAACAATTTTGTTTAAGAGCTTATGTACTAACGAAGTATACGACAAACAGTAGTTCATAAATCCCTTTTTATCAGCACAAGAACATTATCCATATGACTTTAATAAATCAATATAACGCGAATACACAACCAATTTGCCTTAGTTGAAAACTGGTTGAATCTATTATTAAAAAAAATTCGGATTTTTAGATTTATTTTACCTTGATCTGTAAAACTATTATTTAACTTAATATGATTAACATTTCATTAAATGAATAGCTCCGACGACAGTCTATTTTAATATGCTGGTTACGTAAAAGTTAAAGAAAGCGTTCAAGCCTGCTTACTTACAATTTCAAGTTCTGCTTTCTTATAAAGTAGAAACGTGGCCTAAGGCACGCAAACCACACCAAAATATCTGTAATTTAAACCCAATTTAAATTCCAATCAAATTTATTGAGCAATATGCATTTTCCTAAAAATAAGACACTTGATTCAACTATTCACCAACAAGATGTATTATGACGAACAATGCAACAATGTTTAATACGCAGCAGATGTTAAACGCAATTATGACGTAATCCATTTCCATTCTGGGCAAAACGGGGACTGGTTTAAAATAAACTTGTACAAAACCAGTATTTACATGATATTTGATGCGTAGTTAGTCCGAAATCTATTTAATAAATAAAAAATACATATCAGCAACCTGCCACTAACATTACAGTTAATTTTGTACGGGGCTTAGTTTTTAAACGCCAGTAATATCGTTTTGTTTTTTAATAAAACTGTATACCTATTTAGCCACACGACCGTATAGTCTGGTTCCGCCTATATCAAGTAATCCAGGTGCAAAACTCGTCGTAAATTTGAATATTGATATTCCATTGGACTTTGTAACAAACGCAAGAAATTTCGTAATGATTACAAACATTTGGCCGAACTTGTACAAATAAATTGTATCATAACTGAAAAGCAATCTGTGGTTAAATGTAAACATTTGGGTAATTCTTGTCGTTATAGACAAAGCTGTAAGTACACTGCGCTACCACAAAAACACCAGTAAAACGCCGTTAACTTTGAAGTTTGAACTTCGCTAGTGGATTTTGTTCAGTTATATTATGACGTAATTGGCGCCTATGTAAATCATAATGGTTAGAAAAGGCGGCAAACTGCAAACTAAAATGAAGATTAAATCGTTAGTATTAGGGTTGGTGTTAAAGTTAACGTTAGTTACTTAGTTCTGGGTCTGAGATTAGTGTTTAGGGCAGGGTTAAAGTTATTTTTCATAGTTTTAACGAGCAGTTCCCTCCTTCCCTTCTTTTAGTGTTGCCCGTTATTTTCGCACGTGAAAATGTAATTTATTGCTTGTGTGATAGACGGCCTGCGTAGGCGTCTAACAAAACCGTATCGACATATTCAAATATAACATGAGTTATTGTAGAACGTGTTTTTACTCGCGAGCGAACGGACACACATTTTCGTTCTGGTATTAATAGATGACTAAATATATAGACTTATCTAAGTATTGATTTTCTTAGTGTAAGCGTACGGTCGTATGTCCGACCAGTTAACGCGACCGATACACCAAATATGCTCAAAAACGGTCTTAGGGACGGACCCATCATTGTTTCGAACCTTACGGTTAAATAAATATATATGTAAGAAAGGTTCTTTGGCGCAAATTTGCGTTCCAAAACAAATTTCCATGGTATATTTACAAAACACAGCCATTTCTTACTTTTAAACCTTTTGTCTTAATTTAAAAAACAATGGCGAAAAAATTCCACAAGAATGCCTTTCTTACTAGCAGTTTGTTTAATTGATAAACTAAGATAGATCAGCAAATTCATTTCTAGCTCAAAGAATCTTGGAGACTTAATTGGCTGTTGCCTCATATATGCTAATTTTAGGTGGAATTTACTGAGTTTAGTTATACGCATAGCACAACCACAGAGTAATGATATGGTTGTCAAGGTTTAGAAAACCAGTTTCACAGCTTCACTTGTTACAACACGATTTTAAAATAAGAAGCATTTAAGTTGACCTTTAATTAAGAAATCGTGAATTTACCACGCCTTACAAAATGTAACAACTTTGTTTGGATAAGGCATAAATAAGTATAACGTTTGCAAATAAAGCTTTAATGTTTGAACCTATCGCCTAACTCTATTAATGAATCTGCTGTGCTTTCCTATAGGATAACTTCGATATCTCTATTTTGTTAATACAGGGCTTACAATAAGGAGATTTAACGTATACTAGCAGTAGGGCTTATACACATAATGAATAAAGAGCGATTATTCTAATTAGTCTACAGTAGAAGACGGTGTATATCAGTCTTAGACTTTGTTTAATTTCTAAGTAACAGTCTGATTAATATTAACGGGTTAAAAGACAGACTCAAATTAGTATTATTAACCTGTCGAAGCCTAAAAAAAGACGAAATTTCTAGAAAAAATGTCTATTCTTCTTTCTTTTCACTGTATCTCTTGTTTTTATATTGATGTGTTTAAACTTGTTTTAATTTGTCGTTATTTTGTTTCTTTGGTACTTAATAATAATTGTAATTTTCATTATAAAGTAACAAAAAAGTAAAAACTGAATTAAACTTACAACTCCGCTTTTTAACAAATTTCAACATAACAACAACTGATAATTTTTAATGTCACCAATCGCTTAATACCCTTGCAATGCATCTGGCCATACAACGTGAATATTCTCCAAAATGTCACTTAAACCTCGTATAGCAACGTTCAGCGCCTTGCGACCGGATATGACGACTGACAGTGTCCTAGTCATGGTATAAATAAGCGATTTGACGCGTTACGATGGGGGATTCCCCAAATAGCAAGCTGCTTGCGTGCTTATAATCCTAACATCACCTTTCCTGTTTAGCTGTTTACTGTTTGGATTGTTGTCAAAAGGTGACCAACACAAGAAGGGAGTCTGCAATTCGTTATTTTTGATTGGTTTGTGCGTCGCCTTCCATCCGAAAGGTTGAAGGTGCGAAATTGGTCGCTAGCTAGTCGGTTGTGTTCTTGGGCAAGGCACTTAATAAAGGATCAGTAATGTTTTAGGATTAGACCCGGGAATAAATAACTTATCTTACAATCCCATTTGCAGATTGTTGTATAACAATGCCGATTATCCGGTCAACACAGGTCAATCGGGTCCAGTATGACATAGTTTTGTGGGTGAAATGAGTTCGCTTGTGTTTACAATCAAAAGTTGTAAGACACAACAACTAAATTTGTTTTCGAAGTCTGGTTTGTCGTTTAGTTCTGTATATTTAAAAAAACGCGACGATATACTTAATGCACGTATTAAACTTAAAAATGATTTTAACAAATACGTTTATTTTCCCGAAATTCCTATTATATACAGTATATGTTAATACGTGTTAACATTCGGCCACACGACGACAGTTTTAAACTATTTAACATTTATTTGATTGTGACCAAACAACAGCGACAAACACAAAATATTTTACTCTCCGACGCAGTCTAGCGGTGGAAATTTAATACGATTTATTTAACAAATCATAGGATAGGATATTCATATTTACCCCCGTGAATGGGAAAACCAAGGGGGTTACGCACGGGCAATCGACAGATCACCTCGTGCCCACCGTCGGGTTACCGGAGTGTGTTGTATATGATTCACACGTTCCTTCAATTTGGTAGAACCCATTAATCCGCTGGGTTTAGGCAATGTCCGTAAAGTGCATTGCCCAAGGACACAACCGTCTAGCTAGCGACCAGTTTCGCACCTGTAACCTTTCGATTGAAAGGCGACGCACTTAACCGTTAGACTAACGGGCCGGACAATAAGTTTCAATCCACAATGCAGTCGTCACTTCGAGCGTTTTTATATAGAAATAGGTACCGGCCTTGTAACCATTGGGTCACACCCTCGCACGGGAAGTTATAAGATTTACTTAGAACTGCAAAAGCTCCTGTCACCCGACAGTGATCTGACGATAGTCGGTTGTATACCTGGGCAAGACATTTAACGGACACTGCTTAAGCCCAGAGGATTAATGGGTTCTACCAAAACTAAATGATTGTTTCACTGCAAGTTCAATAACCTGACGGTGGGCGCGAGGTGATCTGACGATTGCCCGTGTGATAACGTCGCATTAAGTTTTCCCATTCACGAGGATAAACATTAATTTAAAAACTTCGATAATGAACGAAATTTATTAGAAAATAAAACAATTGAAATTAGTGGAACGTAGGTTAGCAGTGGAACATAAGAACATGATTGTGAACGTTCAAACGAAATGGGTTTCGAAATACGAAAAATAAGTATTAAAAAAAAACACAATTCAGAGGTTTCAAACATGTTATTGGTATAAAAGAAAATATAAATTACCCAGACTGTTATCACTCCACGTTTTACATCAGCGAATTTCACATTTCAAAGTAAAGTGAGTAAAAAAAGGTTTTTGTTATAAAAAAAATTGCGAAAAAAATAGTGTTAATTCTGAGCTCAGTAATAAGGTGCGCTAAGCTTGAAAAACAAAAATCTATGGGTTTTGTGTGGGTGGGAAAGTCAGTAACTGTGGGCATGGGGTGTTGAACCTTGGTGGTACTGTATATGGGGGGTTGTGTAAGCTAGTACGGG
>CH001990.1:488719-499788 GCA_000149265.1 Ciona savignyi
GTGACGATTGCCCGTATGTTACCCCCGTTTTTCTATTCACAGGGATAAACATGGGTATCATATCCTCTTCTATACTTAAAAGTCTCATACCCACTACCCAGGGCTACGCAGAATTTGCCCAATGATACCTGTGTCTTCAACGTTTTGTGACGAAACAATGCTTAGTTTTTCCGGGTCTTCAGCAGTTCGTTTGAATTTGTCGAAAAATCCTTTTTCTTTGGACACGGCGGTCGCACTTTCAGCAATTGAAAAAAAATGAAAATGTCTAAAGTGCAACCGTCGTCTTCTCCCCAATCAACTGGATCATGAACGCACCCGGTGTCACGACGTGAGACACAAATATATCGACGAATTCATCGGAAACTGGGGGGATGTCAACTGTCGGGTAGCAAATACCACTTCCCACTGCATCAATGGGTATTCCCTTCCGAGGTATTGTGGGTGGCGTTGATTCTTCGAATGGGAAAACCATTCCTTTTCCTGGTGGTTCAGATAAATAGGAGAATTAAGTATGCAATATATAGGATATTCATGTTTATTCCTGTGAATGGGAATACCAAGGGGGTTAACACATGACGCAATGTGGTAGAACTTATTAATCCGCTGGTTTATTATTTTTTTAATCAAAACAATAATATTACTTGGAGAATAACTCTTGTTTTAGTATTATCAGATTGTTTTTATTTCCTTTTCTTATTGCAAATTGTGTATTAGAGTAATGTAACGGAAATTAGACTACAGCAAAATTAATTTTTAGATAATATCCAGCTTATTAGGCCTACTGTTGGGACACATTGTCAGTCTAAAAGTGCATTTTCCCTTATTCATGCTTTTTTACTTGGATCGTGTGTTTTGTTTTTCGTTTTTATTAAAATATCAATTCTTCGGCAATAAATCATAATTTTTTTACCATTTTTATGACAAAGCTTGACCACATCCAAGATTTGACATAATAACGCTTCGACGTTTTTGAACAAACTTGAAGTCCCAACTGGAAGTTGTTTGGAGAAGTGGAGTTGATACAAATCTTCCAAACACTCGATCAGGAATCCATCTTGGAAGCGGGATAGAAGTTGACGAATTTCTATCTTTAGTTCGTGAAGGATTTCGGCGTCAGAGTCTGAACATAAGTTGATAATTGGAGCTGTATATGAAAGGTATGAACTTTCTTTATTAAAAAATAATTACAAATTTTTAATTATATATATGCAGGGACTACTTTTGTAAAATCTAGCACAGTGGTTCCCAAAGTGGGGTCCACAGACCTTTTAGGTTCCATGAAGCGCTTTCAGGAGCGAAAGAAGTGTAGGCCTATTTTTCATTATATGGTACATTGATTTTGTGGTTGTGATCGTTTAATTTTTTAGTATTCACTATAACTCCAAATGTTAAAAAACTTGCATGGTGTCTGTTCTGAATTTTTTTTTAAAGTTTGGGAACCACTGATCTAGCATATATTTACACACATCCCAAGGGAAATTGCATCGTTTCGCATATTTTACACTTCTTTAAATTTGCCAAATATCCGACAGTGACCACAATTTCACCTTTGTGTATTTCATCTTCTTCCTTTCTTAACTTAAAGAGCCAATCCCCACTTGGATCAGGCCGTTGCATTTCAACTCTATCCCCAAGCGTGGACATGAACTCTATAAGGCTGAAGTAACCGTAGTTTTGAAGAATGAGAGATTTGTTGAACTTTTTTTTATAATATGAGGGAAGACTTAGACTGAAGGTTCCTTGCGGCCGATCTGTGAATGAAATCAAATGTAAAAAATCTAGTTAAAATTTTGAGACACTGCCTGTTAAAAACGCTGACATTGCACTACATGTTGCCATGTTAATAATTGCTTCTGCATTGCTTATATACCGGTATGCCAACAAGCTTGACTTTGACAGACATGGCTTTTGAAACAATGGGTTATGGCAAATTGAAGGAATATGTGAATGATACACAACACACTGCATTAGCTGCGGTAACCTGACGGTGGGCGCGAGGTGATCTGACAATTGCCCGTGTGTTAACGCCCTTGGTTTTCATTTTCAATGAATATCTTATCCTAACCAAAATTTCACAAATGTAAGAAAAAAACAATTTGAATATTAATTAAATATTATTCAATGTGGTTCAGAATACCAAAAATTCATACAAAATGTTAAACAAATAATTTTATTAAGTTTTTCACATTACTTTAATTTCATAATCTTTCAAACAATACCCACCAAGTAACACCAGCAAGATTTCCCGCTGCAGTATCTGACAAGATGGGGTAACTTCTTGCTTGAAAATGTTGTTTACTTCGCACTTTATCGAGTCACTGCCATGTGGACATTCTTTCGCTGACTTTTCATTTATCAATTGATTATCGTTTTGTGCAGTTTTACTGGTTGATATTTCTTTTTCAACTAAACTGGATTTTTCCGAAATTTTATCTAATGGTTTTAAGTTTGATTCAGTTTTTTCTACCAGCGCTTTTGTTTTGTCTGATAACACAATTTTGATATTTTTCTTTTGTGCTGGAACGATTATAGGACGCTTAGCTTTTTCATTTGTTTTTGAAGAAACATTGCTACTTTTATCAGTAGTCGGTTGTTTGTCATCTTTATTCTCTTTAGAGTTTTTTAACTCTCGAAGCACTTTCGAGGGATAAACGTATAAATTTTCTCCTTTGCTGTTCGATCGTCCAAATTCAAGTCTAGCTACGTCTGGAACAGCCAGGACCAGGTCTTTCAACGTCGCAAACCCATCCACATTACTTCCAAGCGTAACTCCATTGACTTTCGTGTATAAGTGAGGGAAAAATGTGAGAGAAAAGCCATTCGGGAAAGCTTTCACTACTTTATAAATTCCATTGCGAATAAACGCAGGGACATAAATGCCCGTTGATTTTTTAGGGGGTGACTTGTGGACAACCTTCTTAGCAGGGGTGGTATCGCGTAGTGAATTGTAACTTCGGGGTTTTTTCTGCTTCTGCACCATCGCCATGATGTGCTTTGTACTTGCATCTGCGATGCCATACACAGTAACCCTGTATCCATCGTAATGGAAATGCAAAACGTCATTGAGCGACCTTAAAAACTCAAGGTTTGTTGTGAAATGGAACTTCTGGTAGGGCAAATGGTTCCCAGTGATTTGCTTGTAGTCTTTCTCAAGTTGATACGGTGTCAAACCTATGGGTGAAACATTGGTTTGGGTTGTGTTACATTGTGTGCAGTTCATTGAAATAAGGTTAATTATGTTTACCTGCGTGAATGGGAAACCTAGGTGAATTAACACGCAGACAATCGTGAGAACAACAGATTACCTTGAGCCTTCAACCTTTTGGTTGAAAGGTGTGTCAAACTAGGGGAAAATTAAAAGGAGGGAAAGCGAAAAGGAGGGAAACTGCACACTAAAATGAAGATTATGAAATTAAAGTTAGTTTTAAACATGGGGATATAGTTAGGGTTACTTCTGGGGTTGGGGTGTTTAAAGGCTAAAACTATTTTCCATAGTTTTGGTGAGCAGTTTCCCTCCTTCCCTCCATTTAGCGTTGCCTATCAAACTGGGTACCTCTAAATACTACAGGACCGCTTGGATTGCTTGGATCACTTGAATTGCTATTGAAAGTAATTCTAACCCTGTCCCAAACACTAATCTCAACCCCAGAACTAACTTTAACCCCAACCCTAACATTAATTTCATTGCTTTTGTAATTACGAAGTATAGTAAGCGATCCAAGCGATTTAAGCGCTCCATGCGATCCAAGCGGTCCTGTAGTGTTTAAAGGTGCCGTATCAAACTAACCCCATCAAGCTAATTAGTCGGACAATATAGATTATTGTTTCGATCATACAAAACAGTGTCCCGTCTATAATATTAATAACCAGAGCAACTTATAAAACCCCTACCATTTTCCTTCCTCACTAAAGTCTACTTATTTACGGGCAACACAAAAAGGAGGGAAACTGCACAATAAAATTACCGAAACTAATTTAAACCCTGCCCTAAACACTAATCTCAACCCCAGAACTAACTTAACTCCAACCCCATGTTTAAAACTAACTCTAATGTCATAATCTAGTAGAGTTTCCCGCGTTCCCTCCTTTTAGTTTTACCCCTAAATTTTGTTTTTTACCTCGTGGAGCCGATACGAGCAAGCTTCGAATGACTTTTTTGATTTCGTCTCTTTCTGCAACAAGGTCCGTCATTATGCAGCTTTACTTAATTCGGGGGATATTATCGAAAATGTAAAAATTTTACCATCAACATTTGTTCCCTGTACAATCGAAACCGAAGTGTTTCGCGCCTCATGCAAAAATAGGTGGAAACAAATCGTGAAAATTTGCGATTAAAAGTAAAAATACATATCGCGTATTTTCACGCTAAAACCATAGATATCTAAAGTAATTATGGCCTCTAGCAACAGAAGACCCACCCAAATTAACCAGGTAGCAACAGAAGATCCAAATTAACTTATCAAAACGCTACACTAATAAGGTTGGAACTTTTAAAAATGATAAAGGAGGTTAGTATTTGCATCGATCCCTAATTTTACAGAAACTTAAAGGAAAATTAATCGGTTGTGTCATTGGGCAAGGCACTTTACGGACATTGCCTGAACCCAGAGGATTAATGGGTTCTACCAAATTGAAGGAACGTGTCTATCATACACAACCCACTGCAATAGCTCCGGTAACCCGACGACGGGCGCGAGGTGATCTGACGATTGCCCGTGTGTTAACCCCTTGGTTTCCCTATGTAACGGTAAGAAACGAAATTTTTCCAAAGCGAAAAGGCAGAAACGAAAGTTTCGTTTCTGAAAAATAATGTATTAGATAATTTTTTTAGAAGTTAGGTGGCACTAGAGGTCAAACAGTAAAATAACCATATAACTTCTTTAAGTTCAATAACGGTGTCTGGCCGAATGGTTAGCGCGACAGATTCGTAGTTATGGACCGGCCCATGTTGGTTTCGATACTTAACCCGGGGAATATTTTTTTATTCACATGAACCAGCCTAATTAAAATTGGTAAAACGTCACAGTGACGTCATGCAGAACATTGGCGGCGTGAGAAATCAGCTTTGTCGCGCGTTATTATGCTGTCATAATTAAACTCGAGTTAACAGTACAAACACCTGCCAATAGTGGTGTGAATAATGACTCATAATTACTTGTGTAATCCCCACAACAGAAAGATTTTTTTTGTTTGCTAAACAAAATTACAAATATGGTGCTCAGTTTGTGATCAGATGTTTATTAATCACGTGCGTCACCATAAGCTAAATGTTCTATAGCAGAAAGCGGTTGCTTAATTTGTCCTCAAAGTTTTGAAGACAAATTGTACTTGCCCATGTTTTGACCGATTCACCGCTTAGAAAGATTTAAAACTCTTAAACCACGAAGCATGCGATATCACATTTTACTGTCATAACACTAACATAACAACTTTTCGTTATCGTTTCTGGAAACAAAATTTTCGTTTCTCGGGTAAAATTTTCGTTTCTTAGAAACGAAAATTGTGTTTCTTAAATGAGTTTAGGATTATTATTTCCCAAGTTCTATGATTACATAATTCGTTAAGCTGACACAATATCAACAATTTCGAGTGAAAATGATTGCATGTGCAGTTAATAAATGTAGTTGGACCTTTTAAAATAAGATAATGTATTTGTTGTATTCATTTAAATGAAACATAAATGTATGAACCCACAATATTAAAAATAATACACTGATTAGTACTTTTTACGGGCGGTAATAGAAACAAACGGTGTTAAAAGAGTGATTTAAATTCGTGTAACCGATAAACATTAAAAAAAACTCGTCATAAATAATGATTTTAATTTAGAATAACATTAGAGAGATTTTCAGGTAGATATACATGAACAAACTGTCGTAAAAATACCAAAAAACGAAAATTACGTGACTAAAGATAAAATGGATGATGATAATTACTCCAAAAGTGATTACGTTAATGATTTTTAGATTTTTTGCTTTCCGAAACTCGCCTTTGTGGTGTGTCATTTGGTTAGTTCTGCTACAACATACTTTTTCTGCAATCATTGTGTTTATCCATAATAAACAACAAGTTTTGCAATACGTAGTTAAACTAAGTGGCAAGATCATCGACTTTACTCAATGATGGTTAATTCAGAACGGAAAATGAGAACTTGGTTCGCAATAAAGAACATATTTAATTATATTGTAAAAAATTGATGTGTGTTAATTGCAGCATCACACCTAAGTTCATTAATATACTGCGAAAGTTTGTCGACATTTATATATGAAAGCGGGCTGATATCACGTCAATGACGTATATAAGAAAATGACTTAAGGTGTTTCCGTAATATGTTTGAAAATTGTCCTTTAAAAACGATTGTCATTTTTCTTTCCTATAAACGATAATCATATTTTCTAACATATTATATTAAATCTAACAGGTCCACTTTTTAATGATTGTGATTGAATGACAGTTGAACCAATGTCGTAAAATAGTTAATATTCATGCCTGTATTGAGAATGCATGTTAATCTGAACAAGGGATTAATGTTTTCATATATTGTAGTATTATGGAATTAAATAGGATCGATACAGCGAACATTTTGATAATTTGACCTTGTGTGGGTGCGTTTGTGGCGCGCGTTTGAAAACCAAACAAGATATAAGTTTTTTGGGGGGAACAAATTTAAAGGTATGTTATCTACCCATCTACCAATTTCCATGTACTTACCACAACAAACCGTCGATTTAGGTATATCCAAGTTGTTTCATTTCAACCCAAAGCGAAAATACTGATAATTTGACGTAGTGTGGGTGCGTGAATGGCGCGCGTTTGAAAACAAAACGGGATATAAGGTTTATTTTTTGGGAGCAATTTTATAAATGTGTTATTTACCCATCTACCGATTTTCATGTACTTACTATAACAAATCGTCGATTTAGGAATATCAAGGCTGTTTCATTTCAACCCAAAGCGAACATATTGATCATTGGACGTAGTGAGGGTGCGTTTGTGGCGCGCGTTTGAAAACCAAACGAGATATAAGGTATATTTTGTGAGCAAATTTACGAGTATGTTATCTACCCATCTACCAATTTTCATCTACTAACTATAAGAAATCGTCGATTTAGGTATATCAAAGCTGTTTCATGTCAACCCAAAGCGAACATATTGATAATTTGACGTGGTGTGGGTGCGTTCATGGCGTGCGTTTGAAAACCAAACAAGATATAAGGTTTAATTTTTGGGACCAAATTTATAAATGTGTTATCCACCCATCTACCGATTTTCATGTACTTACTATAAAAAAATCGTCGATTTAGGTATATCCAAGCTGTTTCATTTCATCCCAAAGCGAAATAATTGATAATATGATGTTTAGTGTGGGTGCGTTTATGGCGCGCGTTTGAAAACCAAACGAGATATGAGGTTTATTTTTTGGGAGCAAATTTACAATTATGTTATCTACCCATCTACCAATTTTTATCTACTTACTATAAGAAATCGTCGATTTAGGTATATCCAAGCTGTTTCATGTCAACCCAAAGCGAACATATTGATAATTTGACGTGGTGTGGGTGCGTTCATGGCGCGCGTTTGAAAACCAAACAAACTATAAGGTTTATTTTTTGGGACCAAATTTATAAATGTGTTATCCACCCATCTACCGATTTTCATGTACTTACTATAACAAATCGTCGATTTAGGTATATCCAAGCTGTTTCATTTCAACCCAAAGCGAACATATTGATAATATGACGTTTAGTATGGCTGCGTGAATGGCGCGCGTTTGAAAACCAAACGAGATATATGGTTTATTTTTTGGAAGCAAATTTACAAGTATGTTATCTACCAATCTACCAATTTTCATGTACTTACTATAACAAATCGTCGATTTAGGTATATCCAAGCTGTTTCATTTCAACCCAAAGCGAACATATATTGATAATTTGACGTATAGTGTGGGTGCGTTCATGGCGTGCGTTTGAAAACCAAACAAGATGTAAGGTTTATTTTTTGGAAGCAAATTTATAAATGTGTTATCCACCCATCTACCAATTTTCATGTACTTACTAAAATAAATCGTCGATTTAGATATATCCAAGCTGTTTCATGTCAACCCAAACCGAACATATTGATATAATTTGACGTATAGTGTGGGTGCGTGAATGGCGCGCGTTTGAAAACCAAACAAGATATAAGGTTTATTTTTTGGAAGCAAATTTATAAATGTGTTATCCACTCATCTACCAATTTTCATGTACTTACTATAAGAAATCGTCGATTTAGGTATATCCAATCTGTTTCATTTCAACCCAAAGAGAAAATACTGATAATATGACGTAGTGTGGGTGCGTTCGTGGCGCGCGTTTGAAAACCAAACGGGATATAAGGTTTATTTTTTGGGAGCAATTTTATATAGGTGTTATCCACCCATCTACCGATTTTCATGTATTTACTATAACAAATCGTCGATTTAGGTATATCCAAGCTGTTTTATTTTAACCCAAAGCGAACATATTGATAATTTGACGTAGTGTGGGTGCGTTTGTGGCGCGCGTTTAAAAACCAAACGAGATATAAGGTTTATTTTTTGGAAGCAAATTTACCAGTATGTTATCCACCCATCTACCAATTTTCATCTACTTACTACAAGAAATCGTCGATTTAGGTATATCCAAGCTGTTTCATGTCAACCCAAAGCGAACATATTGATAATTTGACGTGGTGTGGGTGCGTTCATGGCGCGTGTTTGAAAACCAAACAAGCTATAAGGTTTATTTTTTGGGACCAAATTTATAAATGTGTTATCCACCCATCTACCGATTTTCATGTACTTACTATAATAAATCGTCGATTTAGGTATATCCAAGCTGTTTCATTTCAACCCAAAGCGAACATATTGATAATATGACGTTTAGTGTGGCTGCGTGAATGGCGCGCGTTTGAAAACCAAACGAGATATAAGGTTTATTTTTTGGAAGCAAATTTACAAGTATGTTATCTACCCATCTACCAATTTTCATGTACTTACTATAACAAATCGTCGATTTAGGTATACCCAAGCTGTTTCATTTTAACCCAAAGCGAACATATTGATAATTTGACGTAGTGTGGGTGCGTTTGTGGCGCGCGTTTAAAAACCAAACGAGATATAAGGTTTATATTTTGTGAGCAAATTTACGAGTATGTATTCTACCCATCTACCAATTTTCATCTACTAACTATAAGAAATCGTCGATTTAGGTATATCCAAGCTGTTTCATGTCAACCCAAAGCGAACATATTGATAATTTGACGTGGTGTGGGTGCGTTCATGGCGCGTGTTTGAAAACCAAACAAGATATAAGGTTTATTTTTTGGGACCAAATTTATAAATGTGTTATTCACCCATCTACCGATTTTTATGTACTTACTGTAACAAATCGTCGATTTAGGTATGTCCAAGCTGTTTTATTTCAATCCAAAGCGAACATATTGATATTTTGACGTAGTGTAGGTGTGTTTGTGGCGCGCGTTTAAAAACCAAACGAGATATAAGGTTTATATTTTTTGAGCAAATTTACGAGTATGTAATCTACCCATCTACCAATTTTCATCTACTAACTGAAAGAAATCGTCGATTTAGGTATATCCAAGCTGTTTCACGTCAACCCAAACCGAACATATTGATAATATGACGTTTTGTGTGGGTGCGTTCATGGCGCGCGTTTGAAAACTAAAGAAGATATAAGGTTTATTTTTTGGGAGTAAATTTATAAATGTGTTATCCACCCATCTACCAATTTTCATGTACTTACTATAACAAATCGTCGATTTAGGTATATCCAGTCTGTTTCATTTCAACCCAAAGATAAAATACTCATAATATGACCTAGAGTGGGTGCGTTCATGGCGCGCGTTTGAAAACCAAACAAGATATAAGGTTTATTTTTTGGGACCAAATTTATAAATGTGTTATCCACCTATCTACCAATTTTCATGTACTTACTAAAATAAATCGTCGATTTAGATATATCCAAGCTGTTTCATGTCAACCCAAACCGAACATATTGATAATTTGACGTATAGTGTGGGTGTGTGAATGGCGCGCGTTCGAAAACCAAACAAGATATAAGGTTTATTTTTTGGAAGCAAATTTATAAATGTGTTATTCACCCATCTACCAATTTTCATGTAGTTACTATAACAAATCGTCGATTTAGGTATATCAAGGCTGTTTCATGTCAACCCAAACCGAACATATTGGTAATTTGACGTATAGTGTGGGTGCGTTCATGGCGCGCGTTTGAAAACCAAAGAAGATATAAGGTTTATTTTTTGGGAGCAAATTTATAAATGTGTTATCCACCCATCTATCAATTTTCATGTACTTACTATAACAAATCGTCGATTTAGCTATATCCAAGCTGTTTCATTTCAACCCAAAGCGAGCATATTGATAATTTGACGTAGTGTGGGTGCGTGAATGGCGTGCGTTTGAAAACCAAACAAACTATAAGGTTTATTTTTGGGATTGAATTTATAATTGTGTTATCCACCTATCTACCAATTTTCATGTACTTACTACAATTAATCGTCGATTTAGGTATATCCAAGCTGTTTCATGTCAACCCAAACCGAACATATTGATAATTTGACGTATAGTGTGGGTGCGTTTGTGGCGCGCGTTTGAAAACCAAACAAGCTATAAGGTTTATTTTTTGGAAGCAAATTTATAAATGTGTTATCCATCCATGTACCTATTTTCATGTACTTACTATAACTAATCGTCGATTTAGGTATATCCAAGCTGTTTCATTTCAACCCAAACCGAACATATTGATAATTTGACGTATAGTGTGGGTGCGTGAATGGCGCGCGTTTGAAAACCGAACAAGAATAAGGTTTATTTTTTGAGAACAAATTTAATGCCAATCTAAGCTAAAATCATTTTTATGACTAGTTGTTTTAATGTTGATCGGTTGCACACATTTATATCACTCTTTAATTACATTTCTTTCTATTACCGCCCGTGAAAAGTTCTAATCAGTGTGTTATTTACAATATTGTAGGTTAATACATTTAGTATTTATTTAAATAAAAAA
>CH001990.1:501487-517507 GCA_000149265.1 Ciona savignyi
CATTTATTAACTGCACATGTAATCTCTTTCACCCGAAATTCTTATGATATTGCGTCAGCTTAACTAATCATATAATCATGGACTTTGGAAAAGAATAACCCTAAATTTATTTAAGAAGCACAATTTTCGTTTCTAGAAACGAAAATTTTAGCCGAGAAACGAAAATTTTGTTTCCAGAAACGAAAATTTTGTTTATAGAAGATATAACGAAAAGTTTCGTTTTTATGTTAGTTTTATGACGTTTGTGTATTAATATATGCCTGACACTTCTCTCTTATGTTAATCTAAATTAAAATCATATTTATGGCTAGTGTTTATCGGTTGCACATATTTAAATTACTCTTTAATCCCTTTTGATTCTATTACCGCCCGTTAAAAGTACTAAACAGTGTGTTATTTTTAATGTCTGTGGGTTTATACCTTTATTTTTTATGGATGTGAAAAAAAATATTTACATTATCTTAGTTTAAAGGGTCCAATTACATTTATTAACTGCACATGCAATCTCTTTCACCCAAAATTCTTGTGATATTGCGTCAGCTTAACTAATCATATAATCATAGAACTTTGGAAAAGGATAACCCTAAATTTATTTAAGAAGTACAATTTTCGTTTCTAGAAACGAAAATTTTAGCCGAGAAACGAAAATTTTGTTTCCAGAAACGAAAATTTTGTTTATAGAAGATATAACGAAAAGTTTCGTTTTTATGTTAGTTTTATGACGTTTGTGTATTAATATATGCCTGACACTTCTCTCTAATGTTAATCTAAATTAAAATCATATTTATGGCTAGTGTTTATCGGTTGCACATATTTAAATTACTCTATAATCCCTTTTGATTCTATTACCGCCCGTTAAAAGTACTAAACAGTGTGTTATTTTTAATGTTGTGGGTTTATACCTTTATTTTTTATGGATGTGAAAAAAAATATTTACATTATCTTAGTTTAAAGGGTCCAATTACATTTATTAACTGCACACGCAATCCTTTTTACTCGAGGTTGTTATGGTATTGCGTCAGCTTAACAAATCATATAATCATAGAACTTGGGAAAATGATAACCCTAAATTTATTAAAGAAACAAAATTTTTGTTTCTAGAAACGAAAATTTTAGCCGAGAAACGAAAATTTTGTTTCCATAAACGAAAATTGTGATTCTTGAAGCGATAGCGAAAAGTTTCTTTTTTATGTTAGTTTTACGCAATTTTGTTTATTAACCTATACCTGACACATTTCTCCAATGTTAATATAAATTAAAATCAATATTTATGTCTAGTTGTTTTAATATTTATCCGTTGCACATATTTAAATCAATCTTTAATCACGGTTGTTTGTATTGCCGTCCGTGAAAAGTACTAACCAGTGTGTTATTTTCAATGTTGTGGGTTTATACTCTTATTTTTTGTGGATGTGAAAAAAAATATTTTAGTTTAAAAGGTCCATACATTTATTATCTGCACACACAATCTCTGTTAATCGAAATTGTTATGGTATTGCGTCAGCTTAACAAATCATATAATCATAGACCTTGGGAAAATGATAACCCTAAATTCATTAAAGAAGCAAAATTTTTTTTTCTGGAAAAGAAAATTTTAGCCGAGAAACGAAAATTTTGTTTCCAGAAACGAAAATTTTGTTTCCAGAAACGAAAATTTTGATTCTTGACGCGATAGCGAAAAGTTTCGATTTTATGTTAATTTTACGACAGTTTGTTTATTATTATTTACCTGACACTTGTCTCCAATGTTAATCTAAATTATATTTATTATTTATTGCGACCAGTTTTCATATTTTTTTATATTGATCGGTTGCACATATTTAAATCAATCTTTAATCCCGTTTGTTTTTATTGCAGTCCGTGAAAAGTACTAACCAGTGTGTTATTTTCAATGTTGTGGGTTTATACTCTTATTTTTTATTGACATGACATAATAAACACATTAGGTTAATTTAAATGGTCCAACTACATTTATTTACTGCACACGCAATCTCTTTCACATAATTTCGTTGTGGTATTGCGTCAGCTTAACTAAATATATATTCATAGAACTTGGGAAAATAATAACCCTAAATTCCTTTAGGAAACAAAATTTTTGTTTCTAGAAACTAAAATTTTAGCCGAGAAACGAAAATTTCGTTTCCAGAAACGAAAATTTTGTTTCCAGGAGCGATAACGAAAATTTTCGTTTTTATGTTACTTTTGCGATATTTTGTTTATTAATATATACCTGACACTTCTCTCTTATGTTAATCTAAATAAAATCATTATTTATGGCTAGTTGTTTTAATGTTTATCGGTTGAACACATTTAAATCACTCTTCAATCCCGTTTGTTTCTATTACCGCCCGTAAAAATTACTAACCAGTGTAGTATTTTCAATGTTGTATGTTTATGCATTTATGTTTCATTTAAATAAACAGAACAAATACATTATCTTAGTTTGAAAGTTCCAACTACATTTATTAACTGAACACGCAATTCTTTTAGTCGAAATTAGTGTGATATTGCGTCAGCTTAACTAATCATATAATCATAGAACTTTGGGAAATGCTAACCCTAAATTCCTTTAGGAAACAACATTTTTGTTTTTAGAAACGAAAATTTTAGCCGAGAAACGAAAATTTCGTTTCTATGAGCAATAACAAAAAAAATTCGTTTTTATGTTATTTTACGACAGTTTGTTCATTTATATTTACCTGTCACTTATCTCTAAACTTAATCTTAATTATTTAATATTTATAGGTAATTGTATTCCTATTTATCGATTGTATACATTTAAATCACTCTATAATGCCATTTGTTTCTTTTACCGCCCTTGAAAAATACTAATCAGTGTGTTATTTTCAATATGGTAGGCTTATACATTATTTATTTTTAAATGAATATAACAAATACAGTATTGTGCATGTGCTTAAGCTGTATTTAACTTCTTTTCATTGACCGGTATATTTATTTTAACCAAGAGTTTTTTTAGAAACGATTATTTTGTTTTCAGAAATAAATTTTCCGAGGTATCGCATTTTGTGCTCACCGTCATCATCTAGTGGTAGAAACGAAAATAAAGAAACAAAATTTATGTTTCTAAAAAAAAATTTTGTTTCCAGAAACAAAAATCGCAAATTAGAAACGAAAATCGGCTTTTAGAAACGAAATCAGAAACGAAATTTTGTAAATGCATGCAAAAGGATAGGCGCTACCGTTCCCATTCACGGGGATAAACATGAATATCCTATCCTAACCCTAATATAAAAAAACACCCAACCATTATTCTTGACAATTAATATGGTTGACACGTATGTGGGGTCTCGTCAAAATAATTAGTTTTGTGTCACTACAAGTTTCAGCCGAAAGGTTCGAAACTGTTCGCTAGTGAGTCGGTTGTTCCCTTAAGCAAGGTAGTCTACTATAATAGCTACAGTAATCTAACGATTGCCCGTGTGATAACACATATTGTGATTTCCCATTCACGGGAATAAACATGAATAGCACACCTTATATAACGACAAAACGTCTGACAAACCGGCTACATTTTTATAGCCACTGATCGTTTTGCTAACTTTTCCTGTTCCTGTATTGATTCTCTGTATTTTCTGTAATTTATTACTGGGGCAAAAAAGGACTAAACTTAACTAAAATAAACTAGATTAACTTAGATTTGTCTTTTAAGTTGTGCGAAAATGTTAAGCCCTTGGCCAAACACAAATATGTTAGACACAGTAAAAAACACACAAAGTTTTTGGATGGTTTATTACAGTTATATTAATTTCCTAGGTGAAAATTCTTTCAGCACACAATGTTATATATAAATATATGTTCCTATCTATCTATTTAATACTATTCACATAGTGCGCATTGCACACACACAACAAAATTGCATAACAATATCAAATCGTGTAACAGAATAACCAATAATTCTTTTTAAAGCTTAGAATTGCACAAAATTTAGAGCAAAATTTCATCTAAAAGTACATGCATTACTGTGCACGAAATTCATATAAATAGTACCTTGCTATGACATAACCTAAATAACCGCATTTTAAAGCATGTGACTTGACTATATTATGTCTTTGTGGCATCTATAGCTGGGAATGCCCGTTTTTCATTACATTTCCCAAGTTTTCTGCCAGTTTGTCCAAGAACTCATAAGTATTGAGATAATCTTGCCGTGTGACACTGCAAAGTCACAAGTGTAATTTTAACGAGCTAAATCAGATTTTTTTGATTCGTTTTTTTTTGTAGGCGGAGGGGGGGGGGGGAATTACTAAAAATATTAGCATAAAAACAAAGCGGGTGTTAGGAAAAATTCGTGAAACAACTCCTTTTAACCAGATATTTTTAACCAGCTATCTGTCATAAATGACTAATATATTAAAATATTATGCAATTAATACTAAAATTATACATTTAATCTAAGTTAGGAGAATTATAAATCATGAAATAGAGAAAGTCAGGGGAGTATTTTAAGTCAACACTTTGGTATAAAGTTCATTTAACAAAAGTTCTTTTTATGAAGAAATAAATAACGCAAGAAAAGTCTTAATGTAACTGTGGTTTAAAATTCAAGCAAAAATATTAAAGGACTTACTTAGCCAGACCCTTGATGCAAATGGCAAGATCCTTTGTCATGAAACCATCTTCAATAGTTTCAACGCAAACTTTCTCAAGCGCGGTGGCGAATCGCTCGAGTTCGGAGTTCGAATCCAACTTTGCACGGTGGAGTAAACCACGTGTCCACGCGAATATTGAAGCTGAGGAGGTTATATGCCGGCCGGTTAGTCTGGCGGTTAAATGCGTCTCCTTTCAAACGAAAGGTTGCAGGTGCGAAACTGGTCGGTAGCTCGTCGGTTGTGTCCTTGGGCAAGGCACTTAACGGACATTGCCTGAACCCAGCAGATTTGCCCATTCACGGGGATTAACTTAAATATCCAATCCTAATCATAACAACACTTATGGGAGAAAGATAGGATATTAATGTTTATCACGGTGAATGGGAAAACGCATGGGACTTTATTACATAAGAATCGTAAGCTCACAACTTATGGTTATTCGGGTAGCTGTCACAGAATGTTGATTCACAGATCCTGCCCAACAACGTCCAATATAATTAGTCTATTAAGTATGTGCGTAATGCATGATGATCAAACCTTGTGAAGTCATTCAAAGTAATAACTCAGTAAAAATTAAAAAAATACTTGCTACTGTAGGCTAATTCTACATTACAAATATTCAACATCAATGGGTCGCAGTAAAATTATCAAATTATTACCGGTTGGAAGCGGTAGAAAGGTTGGGGACCACTGCTATAACCAATTCAATTCTACAATCTACCTGTAGCCAGCTTTAGTTTAACCTAATCGTTTTATTTAAAGCATACTTTGTTTGTTTTCCGAATTGCATCTAGTCCCCTTTTGGCATTTTGTTTCGCAACACAATAATAAGTTATGACGTGCAAAACCCTTTAAATAAAAAGATTTTTTATGACGCGCTAAACCCTTTCATATAAAAATACTGGAGAACGCTGGTATAAAGATCACATGTTGTAGACTCACCGATAGGATTGGTTGAGGTTTCCAATCCCTTCTGATGTTGTCTATAATGTCGGGTGACGGTGCCATGAGCGGCTTCTGCTTCCACTGTTTTGCCATCGGGGCAGATGAGCACACTTGTCATCATACCAAGTGAGCCATACCCTGGGCGAGTTAAATATTTGGTTTATTTTTTAGTTTTCACGATTAAAACACAAAGCAGGACATTTGATAAAAATTTTTGAAAACGTGAAAAAAACGGCAAAATGTTAAAACACGTCTAAAGTCCAATTATTCATTCATTTTTGGTATATTTATATGTAGTCTAGATATTTAGACATGGCTGCCAATTTTTGCAGCGATTCTTACATTTCATACAGACAGGCGACCATAAAAAATTAGGTGTTCGTTTTAATTACGACATATAAAATAACAAAAATTAACAGCGTAAGACCGCAGTAAAATTGTTAAAGTAAATGAAACAAAAACGTTACATTTTCTGATTTTTATAAAAAGGGACATTTAAAAAAAAAACTAAAAAAGAACATTTAACGATAAGACACCATGAGCTACTTTCCCACAGCTATTTGAAGCACTCACCTTGCGCCACAGAATCTGACTGAACGTCACCGTCATAATTCTTACAAGCCCACACGAACCCTCCTTCAGATTTCATGGCATACGCCACCATATCATCTATTAGGCGATGTTCGTACCATATACCAGCTGCTTCATACTGTTTGCGGTATTCACTGGGGAGATTGTATGGGTGAACGGATATATGGGGATAGGGATGCGAAATAGATTCAGGAACAAATTTAATAGGATAGGATATTCATGTTTATTCCTGTGAATGGGAATACGCAAGGGGGTTAACACACGGGCAATCGTCAGATCACCTCGCGCCCACCGTCGGGGTAGTGGAGCTATTGCAGTGTGTTGTATATGATAGACACGTTTCTTCAATTTAGTACAACCCATTAATTTGCTAAGTTCAGTGTCCGTAAAAGTGCCTTGTCCAAAGACACAACTGACAAGCTAGCGACCAGTTTCGAACCTACAACCATTCGGTTGAAAGGCAACGCACTACACCACCAGACTAACCGGTCAAAACACACTGCAATATTTACGGCAGGTCATATAGCCTAAGGACTATCCTTAATCAGATTAAAAATCGTTTCTTCTACTCCATGGGTAAGGTTGTTCTATTTTTAATCAGTTTTGTTTCTAAAATTAGAATAGAATCCATAATTTACTCTGATATATACTTGAAGAGAATCCCAAACATTTTTTGGGGTTTAATTTGATTTAAAAAATTGTTGGACAATTCTAATCATTATTACTATACCCTTAAAGAACAAAATTAAGAACAAAATTTTTAATTTTTAATCAAAATTTTAAATAAAAATTTTGATCCACTATGAGAACATAGTTTTAAATTACAAAAATTAAAATCAAAATATTTTTTTATTCGAATCTTAATTCTATAATAGACATTCCCACCCATAAGTAAAACATAATTATATCCCATATTATACTAAATAGTAAAGGACAGATGGATTAAACCACCGGTAGTTTCATTCATTCAAGAGAATATCAAGTAAAGTTGATGGAAAATTCCATTCATGCCCAACGTTGGGTACAAAGGTTCTATTGGTTTATGACGTCACAGCTAACCTTGTGAAACGTACACATGGACTGATAGACCAAAAGCAAATATGACCGAACGAACGTAAGAATGAAACCAATTGATCCTTAATACTATGTTCCAAAGGTTGAATATATAACACCTTATATAAAACCATGACAGGCAGATATTTAAGGATTTTTTATGATGCAATATAATATGTTTATACAAGTGGTCATGTATCAAATGTTTTAGTTTAGTTTATGTTTTGTTTTCACAATGAAAACGCAACGGAACCTTCTATAAAAAATGTGGAAACCGATGGCCAAACTACAGTCAGTCTATAATCCTATCTATTAATTAGTGTGGATGTAAAACGGTTATAAATGCTGTTTTTTTTAAATAAAATAACATGATCTACAACAATAATTAAAAAAAACACGCGATAACGATTTAAAATTCACACCAAAATATGCTTTAATATTTCATTGGTCTCGCCTTTTATAAACCTTATGGAAGATATCATATATTTAAGGATTTTCTTATTATAATGCAATATAAATGTCTATATAGCAGCCCATATTTCAAATATAAACTATTTTATTCAGGTTTGTAAATGTTTTATTTTGTTAAAATAAAATAACATGATTTGCATCACTAAATATAAAAAACAAGCAATATTTCACCTTTCATAGACCTCTTGGAAGATATCTTTGAATCTTCCGTCATATTTCTTCAAGATGGTGTTCTTGGTGCTGAGGTAAAGAGGCCAGTTCTTTTGTAGCGCGAACTTCATGCATGAGTGAGCAAAATCTCGGACAGATTTATCAGTGTTGTACATCGCCATAGCAACGCCACCGCCATCTTGGAAAATATGGTCGGGAAATCAGTTCAACGGCAAATTTTCTCAATACAGACAGTGACATTAATAATTACTGTGCACAGGTCGCTTTACCGCTCACTTTTTTTTCGAGGCTTAGTTTAACAGGGTTACTTTTTATAAACATTTATATTTTAATTTTATTTAGTTACTGATTTTTATTTGGGTTTAGCGGCCACGTCTAATTGTACCGAAAAATTAATAATTTATTTCATTTTTAGCGTGTTCTAACGACTGTCGTTTTGCCGTTTTTTTCGCATTTTCCAAATTTTTTTTAAAGGACCTGCTTCATGTTTTTATCAGGGAAACAAAAATAAACTTAACTAACTGTACTAATAGCAACAAGCATTTTTTGACAATTACTTAATGGACTGTGACACGTTTATTAGGTAGGCAGTTACTGTACCACTTTTTATTGGTAATAGGATATTTTTTATAATTTCCTGGATTTTCACCAATAACAAGAATAATTATTTACAAAATTTATTGATGTTTATTTATTAGCAAATTAAATTAATTCAAGACACGCCAGGCTTTTAAGATAAAATTACCCAATTATACATTGAACTGTTAATGACTTTACCCATTGGTTTTCACTTTTTTTCTATTAATATTTTACATTAAAATTATATATTATTTTCATATTTAAAAAAAAAAAAATTAAAAATATCGTTCTTAACCCTTTCACATTCTCACCTTTAAAGTCGAAAACTTTGAATTCCTGGGGTTCTCCTTTGGTTGGTGTAAACTTGATGGTCACCGTACCTTCCCCAGGGACTACAAAGTCAGTGGCTTTGTACTGGGGAATGTAGTGTAATAAGATTTTTTAAGAAGAAATAAGAGAATAAGAAGTCTATACATAAAATTTTATTTTTCTGGTTTTAACCAGTAATGCAATGTATTTCTTAGATTTATGATCACTTTGCCCGCTAGTCTAAGAATCGTTCACTTGGCCCGCTAGTCTAAGAATGAAATAATTTTAACCCCCGATTGAAAAAGTGTGTCCACCCCTGATCTAAACAATATTTAAACTTCAGAAAAAAGTATTAACTATATCTGTTATCCCTTCTAAGATAACCCAAACCAATTTATTAACATACCTTATCGGCATGGTCCATAACGATTTAATCATAAATATACGAATAAACGATAAACATCCCATAAAGAAATAAAGAAAAAGTATTAACTATATCTGTTATCCCTTCTAAGATATTCCAAACCCATTTAACAACAAACCTGATTCCCATGCTTCATTTTTCTCATAAATACAAGAATACTCATAAAAATCCCATAAAGACTTACCTGATCTCCATGGGCGTGTCTCCCAATGATGATTGATTTCTTCCATGTTGTAACTAGTCGGGGAATGTTCTTACAGATGATCGCTTCGCGGAATACTGTTCCTCCCAGGATGTTTCTATGGGTTCAAGGAGTTAAATCTAACCACTGCAAACATTTGTCCAGTCCGCTAGCCAAGGGTCAGCAACCTGCGGCTTTTTCGTCCTTCTAATGCGACTCTTATTAATTTTCTTGCTACTGTAGCGAGCGCTTACCGTAATAAGTTTAATAACCATACATAAGTGAAAGAAAAACACTTGTGTCTTTATCTCACACGGTGTTATTTTCCTTTTATTGCGAAAATATATTTAGTTTTGTGGCTCCCAGTGATTTTTATTTCGTGGAATATCGGTTAAAATGGCGACTTATGTGCAATAGGTTGCCGATTTTTAAGCTAGAAAAATATGAAAACTGTCCACTCTAGGTTATTTGTGAACTGGTATTTAGTTTTACCATACATATGAAAATACAGCTGGTATGACCTGTTAGTATGGTGGTTTACTACAAGATCGAGCCGGCAGGTACGAAACTGGTTACTAGTCGATTTTGTCCTTGGGCAATCCACTTTACATACATTGCCTTAATCGAGTGGATTATTGGGTTCTACTAAATCATATACAACACACTGCAATAGCTCCGGTAACCCGACGGAAGGCACGAGGTGATCTGACGATTGCCCGTGTGTTAACCCACTTGGTTTTCCTATTCACAGTTAAACATGAAAATCCTATCCTATCCAATTTCAAAAAGTTCATAAAACACACCTGATTGTGCCGTTGGGCGACTTCCACATCTTTTTAAGTTTAAATTCTTCCACTCTGTTCTCATCTGGGGTGATCGTTGCGCATTTAATGCCGACGCTGAACTTCTTGATTGCTTCAGCAGAATCCACCGTCACTTGGTCATCAGTTGCATCTCGATTTTCAACTGAGAGATCAAAACTGAAAGCAAGGAAGGTGTTTGGTTTACACTGCGAAAGCTAGACTGCAAAAAATAAAAGCTGTTCTATACTGTGAGCTTTAAAAACTAAATTCTAGTTTTTAAAAGCTACAGTGTTAAAGCAACACTAATAAAAAATAATTTAGTTTCGTTTGGTGTTTCGCTCCTTTATTACAATAAAGAAGAAAAAAAATAATTAATTAAAGTTAAGAAGACAGGATAAAACTAGCTTAGTTAAAATATGTCAGTGAATTCACACGGTACGACCGTTGAATTGAGAGTCCAAACCCACCAGCACATACTAACACCAGAGCTTTTCACGTCAGTGAGTAATTAAAACACACAGTACGTTCGTTGGATTAAGATTTCAAATCCACCAGAGCTTTTAATCCTTCATAACCTGTAGTACATAAGATGGAATACTACGGTATTTGTGCCCTGATGAAGACCTAACATGCATACACGAAAAAAAATTAAATAATAATCCGAATGCTTTTTGCCCAGTAGTACTTATGAATGGCAGGAAAGTTAAACACTGCAGAGCAGCATGCGGCTCTTATTTATTTTAATTGTTACTGTAGCAAGCGCTTAATTTTTAATACCCATGATTAAAGTCAAAAAAACAGAAAATAAACTCACCACTTGACATCTAAATCAACGAACGGGAAAATCAGCTTCTCTTTGATGAGTTCCCAAATAATTCTTGTCATTTCATCTCCTTTCAATTCAACAACTGTTCCTCCATTTATCTTAGCCATGATTATGTTTCTATTTATTGTCACTAAGAATCTAACGCAAAAAAATTCGAGGTCAAAATACTTTACAACAAAAGTAAAATTTTTATTTCTATGGTTAATGTTAAAATACATCTACTGTGGTCCAGAGAAGTAACACAAAATGATAACGGATGAACAACTGAAATATATAACATTAAACCAACGCGCTTAAAGAAACATAATCATGAAAATCGATACATTTCCTTTTGCTATTTATACTTTTTAGTTAATTGTAATTAAACAATATTTCAAAAATGACACTTTGCAAAAAATCTAACCATTTGAAGGGAACAGCAGGAGTCAAAGACACATGAAAACCATAATGATCAGTCCATATTAATGGCATTTCACTAATGTGTGTGGAGCATAAACTTTTATCCCTTAGTCATGATACACACTTTAACGCAATGTTTGTAGAGCAGTCGATATTACAACGATATGAGAGTGTACACAGTACAGGAAAAAGTAGGTCGTATTTGTAAGACTCTCTTTAATTTCATTCTTCCCACATTAACTTAAACGTGAATAGTACATTTATGGCAAATTATAAAATTCTTTTTAAGTACATTTTTAAACTATTAAAAAATTTATAGCTCTACAGTACCAAGGGTACATTATATTTCAAACTTTCATTCCATCACTTAGTTTCAATTTGTGATCTTTATTTCTTAACATCTCGTCAATGGACATTTAGTTCACTTCCATTTCCACCCACTTGTACAATCTCAAGCTCAGGGCTATCCGGGCCACTTGTCTCTTGCACTATCTCCTCTATATGAGCCTCCAGGTTACCTTGGCGCTCCAATTGATCTTGCTCATAATGTCCCTGAGTTTGATCCAAATTCTGTTCACTTTGCTCGAACGGCTCCCGAATTGCCACCACGTGTTCCATATGGTTCTGGTCGAGTTGCTGTTTTTCGTTGATGTCTGCCATCATTTGTTGCTCCATGTTGTTTACCACTGATAATGGCACAACTGAGTGACTTAGAACGTGACGTCGCAAATCACCAGGCCCGATGAACCCTTTGTTGCAGTACTGACATCTATGTTTGTAGTCTTTCGTATGCTGACTAATGACATGCTGTCTAAGGTTGCCGACGTGAGTGAACGCTCCATGGCAGTAGTCGCACTTAAACGGCTTTTCGCCAGTATGGAGACGCTGATGGGTGACACAATGGCCATGTTGGACGAATGTTTTGTCGCAGAAATTACATTTGTACGGCCGCTCACCAGTATGGGTTCGCATGTGAGTACGTAGGTTGCTCGCGTGGCCGAATGAATAACCACACTCCTTGCAAGTATACGGTTTGATATTCTGGTGTTTCATTGCAATATGAGCAATGAGTGTGCCGTGTGCTTTGAACCTTCCATCACAGATGCCACAGATAAAGGGCTTTTCATCGGAATGAGTGCGCATGTGTTGCACTACACCTGCTTTTTGGTTGAACGCTTTCCCGCAAATTTGACACTGAAACGGCTTTTCCTTAGTATGAACTCTCAAATGCTGCTCCACTGAGGGCTTCGTCTTATTCGTATAGGTGCACACGGGACAATGGAACTTACCATCGCGAAAAGTAACGGGGTGACTCATTTTGATATGCTGCACAAACTGAGTGTGGGTATCAAACGCAGTGGAACAGATGAAACACTTCTTCATCTTCCGAACTTCAACCCCTCCATGTTGGTTAAATGCATCTTCAAAACTAACTCCTTCAACTTTGATCTCCTTCCCATCATCATCCTGCATTACCTCCTCCAAGTAAATCTGGTCGTCGGAAAAACTTCCATCATTTACGTCGATAACAATGGTGGTTGCCTTGTCCCCGATCAGAACCAACGTTTCTTCCAAGTCTTGGACGGTTTGTTCTTCGGTCATCGTTAAAAGTCTAAAAAATGGATTAATGCAGAATTATTAAGAAGAGGGTATGAAAAAGTTTGATCACGAATTATAAGAGGTTTAATATAGACTTGTAAATAAGAAATGGCCATGATCAATCGATTGATGGAACAGAACTTTATTTGGATTAATGAGCTAAGACAATATGTTATGTGGGATAGTGGAAATGAGCGAAGGGGTATAATTATCACTGATATACGCGGGCGAGCTGGGGGTTTATCATGAATGGGACGAGTTATATTGTGATATGTAAGTGTCCAAAAATACTGTCTGGCTAGTAATATAATATGTTGTCCCGCAGAATATTGAAGCCTGCTAGTAGTTCGTGCATGAGTGAACAAAAATTAAAGTCTAATTGACCAAAACAGCATTAAGCTGTCTATAATACAATTTCTAGCTACATAGCTAATAAGGCATTTATACTAAGTCTGTTTCTGTAAAAGTCTATTTAAAACATACAGTATTTATTTAGTGTATACCATACATTTGTGATTTTGTTGAGTTTAGCCATTTCAAGTTTTCAATAAATGAGTTGCCGTCACAAATGCAATAAATGTTGGTCTTAATATCTGACGTTTGTTATTATTTGTGCAAAAAGACACGATTAATCACATAATAATAAAGTAGATTCATGCGATAAAGTGATTTTCATAACAGCGTATATGAAAATTTCAGCTAAATTTTAGCGGTGCCATAGAAATTTATACATGCAATAGTAGAAATAAAATAACGCATAGAAACTTAAAACATAGATGTAGCATACATGAACACGTCTTTGACCTAGATTTACAAGTTAACCGCAGTTTTCCGATGAAACTTACCTTAACAATACCAAATCTAAACACTTTACGAGGTCTTTAGTGAATAAAAATGGCGGCGATCGGTCAAACCAACGGTTTAGTGAAAAGGAAGGTTTAATGACGCTGCAGTGTTGCCTACAACGAACAACAACTTCCCGCGTTTTTTGTAAATGACAATTAATCTCAACCGTTACTTATTCGTGTTAAACATTATCGTTTTCAACCATAATTAAAAATACTCGAAATAGAAAATATATGCTTGTTCTATCATCTTTATACCTCATAAAACTTTTAAAAATCCACATTGTGCATTCACGTTTAAATTAAGATATCAAGAATATAAAACAAACTGCTTAAAGTATTAACTTGTGTCGGTGTGTATTATATATAGGTTGTTGATTATAAAACACGTGCATCTTACCTTTTAGCTGCTCACAGCATACCCAAGATCTATTTACAAGAAGTATTGATTCCTCTCTATAATCTTTGCAGTATATGATCCGTGTTTTTGTTGTAAAATAATGATATTTTCTCATCTTGTATAAATAATATAATTTACAACTTCACTTAAAAGTGTTTAATAATCTTTAAAAACAACTGCCAGTGTAGTACAGCAACAATTAGACAACTGAGCACCCACGCATTTATATACAGAGGAAATTGGTAAACACTGGAGAGGAAATTGGTTTGTACAGTCACATTGTCCAGACGAGCACGGTTTAATGAAAATTTATTTACGCTGTATAATTTTGTATTAAATGCATTTTTTATGTATTTTCTAGCATGTGTTCATTTATTTTTATAAATATTATAAAATGTTAGATGTATTTATACTTGTATAACTGTCGTATAGATTTATAAAGAGAAGAGTCATACTTAAAGGCATAGGTTAGCTGTAAATATTACATAATACCCAACATTACTTTACCTACCTACACTTTGTGATGAAATTGAGTTATATAAAGTAGTCTATTGCTTAAATGTGGTGTTTATTGCCCTATATTTATCGGGATTTTGTTTGGGTTTTAAGACTATGTCCGTATATCTTTAAAAATGTTTTGATTTGATTTTACATAGTGCTAAAACGACGTTTTGCCTTTTTTCTAGCCTTATGGTATATTTTTAGAGCACATTTTTTTAATTCTTTTTTTTAAGTAAAGAAAACAAATATACTTAACTAAAAAGTTAAATTCTAAACTGGCCTATTCAATATAACTTAACATGCTATACCGGTAATGTTTTCCTGGTATGAGAAGTATGGAAATAGCATATATGAGAAATGATTACTAACTTTTTACAATGCACGTTTTTAAAAAAAAAGTCTGTTACGCCTTACGGGTCAAAGCTAACATTTTTGCAGGGTTGCGCAAGCTTTCAACCTGTTGACATGCATCATTTTTTATTGAGGCTGTACTTTCCGTTCAAGCTAACATGTATTAACCTTTTTATTTTAGGACCCTGTACATTTCACCTGTAGATAAACCATAAAGGAGAAGTATGTCACAACAATTCGCATACGATGAAAAGGGCTCGACTTTTTTATATTTTTTGCTTTCATTTTTTGCCATGTTGCTTATACCGTTGACTTATTTATTCTGGCCAAAAGGAGTAAAGGATGAAGAAAAACGTCTTCGAAGTTTATGTTCAATCCATGGAAAAAGCAAGTGGTACAAAAAAGTCCAAGAGGCCTTGCGTCGGAAAAAGTCAAAACCGAGTTTTCGAAAGTGGTTCATAGTTTTCGCCTGGATTGGTTTGTTGTTGTTAATATACAAGGTTTCCAATATCGAAAACGACCATGTTGAGTATGACCCTTACGAGGTGCTGGGAATTGATAGGGAAGCCGACAAAATTGAGATCAAGAAACGCTACCGACAGTTATCACTGGAGAACCATCCTGACAAAGGGGGTGACTCGGACACTTTCATGAAAATCAGGAAGGCGTACGAGGCACTAACCGATGAAGAAACAATGCAGAATTGGAAGGAATACGGAAACCCAGATGGTCCACAAGCAATGGAGTTTGGTATCGCACTGCCTAAGTGGATTGTTGAGTCGAAAAATTCAATTTTCGTGCTCGGCATATACATGACTCTGTTCATGGTCATTATGCCTATTATTGTGGGAATTTGGTGCTGGTATGGGGCTGAATGTGGTGCTGGTATGGGGGTGAATGTGGTGCTAGTATGGGGGTGAATGTGGTGCTGGTATGGGGCTGAATGTAGTGCTGGTATGGGT
>CH001990.1:517607-534855 GCA_000149265.1 Ciona savignyi
TGGAAGGAATACGGAAACCCTGATGGCCCACAGGCAATGGAGTTTGGTATCGCACTGCCTAAGTGGATTGTTGAGTCGAAAAATTCAATTTTCGTGCTCGGCATATACATGACTCTGTTCATGGTCATTATGCCTATTATTGTGGGAATTTGGTGGAATAGATCGATAAAATACAGCAAGGAGCAAGTTTTACTGAACACCACCCAATTATATTACTACTTTTTTAATAAAACTCCCAACATGAACCTAAAACGAGCGATAATGATTGTATCAGCATCATTCGAATTCAGCAGGGAGCATAATTCCAAAGTCCGAGCGCCGACGCCTGCAGATAACGACGAATTACCAGATTTACTCCACAGACTCGAGAATTGCTCAATAACAGATAACGCAAAAGAACGACCGATGAACTTCCCATACAGTGTGAAAGCTCGCATTCTTATGTATTGTCATTTGTGCCGAATCGACGTGCCCTCTGCTCCTTTGGAGGAAGATCTTGAATATATTCTGTGTAAAATGCCGTTGCTAGTGCAAGAGATGGTTGGTTGTATATCTCAATTAACCGTGATGGCTCATTGGAATAAAGCCAGCATGCCGCGGCTGGAATCGTTGGAAAATATGATGAAGATTTGTCCGATGATGGTGCAAGGGTTGCGCGAGTCGAAATCGCCGTTGCTACAACTGCCTTATTTCAATGACGACTTTGTTAAATATTGTTACGGGAGTAAAAAGCGATTTTTGAGGAATCTCCGCGGTCTCGCGCAGCTCCGTGAGTCCGATCGGAGACAAATGCTTCGTAGAATGGGTGATGAAGAGTATGATACTATGATCTCTGTGCTGAAGAAATACCCGGATGTTGATTTGAACATCACCACTCAAGTGATGGATGATGAGGATGTGAACGTGATCACAGCCGGAGCTATCGTTACCGTCACTCTTTCGATGATACGGCGGGTGCTTGGGGATTTGCAGGAAGAAGAACCAGAGTCACCGGTGGAAACGCTTGGGACTGTGGACGATGAAGAACCTGCTGTCAATGATAAACAATCAAAGTTAAAAGTTTGGGAGAAGCAAAGTAAAAAGAAGAAAACTTTAAAAAAGAAGAAACCTGCAAAGTCGAAGAAAACTCTGGGCGCGAAGAAAATCGAGAAATCAAAGTTTGATGAGGCAGAGGTGAGCAGTGAAGGAGCTGCGGTGAAAAGTAATGAATCAGGTGCAAGTGACAGTGATGATTCCGAGACCGATTCCGATACTCCACGAGATGAAGAAACAGAGGAGAAGGAATGGGAAGCGATGCAAGCGACTTTTAAGCGGAAGACTAAATCATCCTTAAGCGTTTCCGACAAACGCACCCACACCGTCTACGCGCCGAGCTTTCCGGTCGAGAAACAGGAATGGTGGTGGGTTTATGTGTGTGACAGGAAGCGTCATTTGCTCCTCACCGCTCCCGTGATGGTCTGCAACCTCCGGGAGGAGCAGGAGATCGAACTGAAATTCCCGGCGCCGCAGAAACCCGGTCGCTACACCTACCAAGTCTGGTTGAGATCCGATTCCTACCTGGATTGCGACCAAAAACAAGACATCAAGCTCGATGTCCACGAAGCCAAGCCGATAGAAGAGGATCATCCTCAGTGGGTAGAGGATGGTGAGAACAATGAAGATCAAGTTGAAAGTGAGGATGAAGGAATTTCATCCGAAGAACAATCAGACTCCGACTAACTTAGTTCGCAAACCGGTGATTTCTCGAAATTTTATGTTTTTGTTACAGATTTTGGCAACTTGCGCAGTAAAGATTGTTGGTGAATAGATTATATATAGCTGCTTTGTTTTTACTTATTTTTTTCTGTAAAGAATAAACATGCGGCCGTTGAATATTCTAGCAACTTTTTTTTTTTAAAGAATATAACTCAAAATATTGATATAATGTGTAACCAGTAATGACTTAAATACGCGAATTGCCTTACTCGTAAACAATGTGTGCTTTTGGTATTACGAGGTTGCCCATGGGTTGTGTAATGGGAATTATTTACTATTCCGTGCAATGAAATAAAGTGTAGTAATGTGCCAGGATATGAAAAATACAAGTTTATCGATACCTCGTGACCATTTATACGTGATAGTTGTAAAGACTCCAATTATAATGTGTCGTTTGCGTTTTAAAATGTAAAATTATACGGAGTAGCGTCGAATTAATGGGTATTATGCCATTATGTTTGGAACTATAAAGTCCTTATGTTTAATTATACCAAATAGCTTAAGGCGTATAAAGCAGGAAATATGTACGGTTTCCTGAAGGGACGAACAAAGTATACGCAATTTCAATCCAGGCCTCAAATTTCCTTTGTTGCGTTGGAATCGGCTGCTGCTAAAGCGGTCGTATTTATACTTGTTTTAGAGTTGGGCCCGTAATTATAATGTTTAGTTTAGTTAGTTAATTCATTTTTTGCCATTTAAAAAATGGCAAAGGAATATAATCACGATACAGGAACGGGAAAAGACGGCAAAACGAACAGTCGTTAAAACGCGACTTAAACTATACCGTACAATACCTTCTTTTGGTGTCTTACTTTAGAAGGCTGTTTATAAGTGGTTATTGAATTGTCTCGCATGTTATGTAAGCTGTTACGGAACAAGAGAGTTCGGGTCAAAGTCGGTAACCCTTTTGCACTTACAGAGTCATTTTAACCGATATTCAAAAAAATAAAAATCACTGGGAGCCGCAAAACTATTTTCGCAATAAAAGGAAAACAACACTGTGTGAGATAAAGACGCGAGTGTTCTTCTGTTTGTTTCACTTCTGCATGGGTATTAAACTTATTAAGCGCTCGCTACAGTTGCAATAAAATAATAAGAGTCGCACCAGAAGGATGAAAGAGCCGCAGGTTGGCCACCTCTGTGCCAGAATAACACACAAGTCGTTATACGAGCAGACTTAACATAGTTCGTTTTATTTATTTTTGCCCTAGTATAAAATAAAACAAACCATAATACAGGAAAATACGGCTAAACTAATATATGTTAAAGCACGCCATCAAAAAAGTAAAGTATTTCATGTAGTTGATGTGTCCGCCGAGCCAAAGAAAAATTACACTAATTCAAAGAATGTATTACCGATTAGCTTGGCGATTTAGTGCGTCGTATTTTGCCGGAAGGTTTTAGGTTCAAAACTGGTCGCTAGCGAGCCCGTTGTGATCTTGGGCAATGCACAAATATAATAATGGGCTGTCCAAAATTAAACGTGTAAATGATACAACACACTGCAATAGCTCCGGTAACCCGACGGTGGGCGCAAGGTGATCTGACGAATCTCCTTGTGTTAACCCCCTTGGTTTCCCATTCATGGGAATAAACATGTATATATCCTTACCTAAAAATAACGACGTTGTGGTCTATTTTATTTCACTGGGCATAGAGTTGCAGTAACATTGATTAAGAAAAACCTTCCCTTTCGTGGCATACTAAACGGTGGAAATTCAAACATATCAATCAAAACACACTGCAACAACACCGTTACGCGACATGTGGAATAATAAACGGTATTGTAGTGGCTATGTGCAGGGCTATGTGCATGGCTGTGTTAAGAAACAGCTTTTTTTATTTTTTAAAGGTTAAGTTTCGCAGTAGCGCTGGACTCGGCGCCAAGAACGTTTTTTTATTAAATTCGGTAAATTCGCTCCATTTCTCCACACGATGGTTTCATAGTTGGAAACAAGATGAACCCTGAGTTCAACTTGTTTCTTTAATTAATGGGTTCTACTAAATTGAAGGAACGTGTGAATCATACACAACACACTGCAATAGCTCCGGTAACCCGACGATGGGCGCGAGGTGATCTGATGATTGCCCGTGTGTTAACCCCCTTGATTTTTCCAATTCACGGGGATAAACATGAATATCCTATCATATCCTGATCGTGATCAAAATTATATTTAACACGGGTTATTAACTCGCTGTGATCCGACCATTTTTCTTGTTTTTTTAATGGGCTTAGGTTCGAACCCATGATTTGTCCCTAAGACCGGTTATTATATGCTCGGTATATCGATCGGTTGCGTTAACCATTCGGCCACACCATCGTACACCATTTCTATGTAAACGTTTCTCCGTTTTCCCATTCCCAAAAATAAGGTAGTTTATTACGAGTCTATCCCAGCAATACTGTAGTCTAGCAACATCAATTTACCCGTCTATTTATTTTTACCACTTATCGGCCTTGGGCAATTAATTAAATAATTAGGCCTATTTGGATTAAAGCGCCTGTAATTTAATCCATCATAGACTCTAATTTGTTTAATTATGACAAGAACGTCAATAAACAGTCGAATTCTGTTATCCATTCAATATGGGCTTCTGTTACCCATCCACAGCATTGAGTTATATTTCATTATATATTGACAACTTTATGGCATATATTATACTAATGATATTCCTAATTCACGTTTATCCCCGTGAATGGGAAAACCAAGGTGGTTATTCCTAATTCATGTTTATCCCTGTGAATGGGAAAACCAAGGTGGTTAACACTCGGGCAATCATCAGGTCACCTTGCGCCCATCGTCGGGTTACCTGAGCTATTGCAGTGTTTTGTGTATGATTCATACTTTCCTTTATTTTGTTAGAACCAATTAATCCGCTGGGTTCAGGCAATGTCAGTTAAGTGCTTTGTCCAAGGACACAACCGACTTGCTAGCGACCAGTTTCGAATCTGCAACTTTTTGGTAGAAAACCGTCGCAGTAAACCACCAGACTAAACGATCGGGCGTATACGCAATACTATTCCATCCAAATCAAAAGACAACGAAAGCAAAATTTCAAGGAAACTGAGTTGCAACTTTGCAAGCATCCATACGTTGCAATGACGCGTAGAATGGATACTGTGTAATTCATCACCCCGTGTGACGCATGGTATTCCAGGTACCGAGAAAAACAAGGCGCCTTCTTAAGAGTTAGTGAAACACTCTTGAATTCAACTGCCAATATTCAAACAGCGACTTGTATAGTGCGTGCATGATTTGCCAATTGCGCGGATTTCATTGTATAATCTGTTGGGATAAATAGTTTATAAACAATTCAGTTTTGACCTTTTGTTTTATATAGTTAACTGGCCAGACAATATCAGTTTGCAAAGTGAACTTTATATTCCGCCAACAGTCTGAATTATTGTAGTTGTCTCATCTAAGCATACATGTTGCAGTGATGATACTATTTACGAAGATTGTGGTTTGTTTCGTCATATTGGGAGGGGGAATCACCTCGACAACCCAACAGATGACCGGTAAGTTAAGTAATGATTACTTTGCAAAATCTACTCAATAGAAGCATTAATTTTAAAAAAAATATATAAAAAACGTATAATGTACAGTAGTGGTTTAATTCAACCTACAAAATTTAACCGTTGAAATTTACAAAATGATAGTTAGGATAGAATAGGATATTCATGTTTATCCCCGTGAATGGGACAACCAAGGGGGTTAACACACGGGCGATCGTCAGATGTTTTTGACACCCTTTTCTCGAAAATAAACTGTAAACAAAGCTCTTTGACCGTTAAAATGACGTTTATTACATTAAACAACCGCATCAATTAGGGGGGAAACCGTCAACACAAGTGGGAATGAATGAATTTCGATCCAAGTCACTGAAACCATCCGTCAAGGTGAGTGCGGTAGTGTGGCCTGATGGTTAACGCGACCGATACATATACCGACTCATATACAAATAACGGTCCTGTAGACTAGTCCATCATGATTTCGAAACTTGGCTTGGTAAATAATCTACCCACCAAGGTGAACGTGCAGTCCGGCCCGATGGTCTAGCGGTTAAGTGCGTCGCCTTTCAATCGAAAGGTTGCAGATGCGAAACTGGTCGCTAGCTAGTTGGTTGTGTCCTTGGGCAAGGCACTTTACGGACATTGCCTGAACCCAGCGGATTAATGGGTTCTACCAAATTGAAGGATCGTGTCTATCATATACAACACACTGCAATAGCTCCGGTAACCCGACGATGGGCGCGAGGTGATCTGACGATTGCCCGTGTGCTAACCCCCTTGGTTTTCCCATTCACGGGGATAAAGATGAATATCCTATCTTATCCTATCATATCCTATCCTATCCTGTATCAAGTGTGTTTGCCGACGACACCCACCTACGTCATCGCCACTGCAAAGGCCAGTGACACGTCATCAACGCTTCGACTTAAATTGACTGTGATCAAGATCATGAAATATAGTTTTCTGGTTCAACTAGAGCGAACAGACCAATACACGGGATGGGACGCGATGGTCACGGTGAAATGGACCAGCCTTACGGGAGGTATAAACTACTTTGTCCGGTCAGTTGGTCTAGCGGTTAAGTGCGTCGCCTTTCAATCGAAAGGTTGCAGGTGCGAAACTGGTCGCTAGCTAGTCGGTTGTGTCCTTGGGCAAGGCACGTTATGGACATTGCCTGAACACAGCGGATTAATGGGTTCTACCAAATTGAAGGAACGTGTATGTCATACACAACACACTGCAATAGTTCCGGTAACCCGACCGTGGGTGCGAGGTGATCTGACGATTGCCCGTGTGTTAACCGCCTTGGTTTTCCCATTCACGGGGATAAACATGAATATCCTATCCTATTCTATTTAATTTGTAAACACGTTTTAAATCATTGTATAATTCGTTCGAACAAATAGATGGGTCGGTTAGTGCATCGCTATTCAGTCTAAGGGTTGCGGGTTTGAAACTGCTCGTTATTCAGTTGGTCTTAGGCGACTCACTTTGCGACTTAGCTAAACCAATTGGATTAATGGTTTCCACGAAAATTGAAGGCATAAAGCGTTGCAATAAGCCTGGTAACTACCTTAAGTTTTCTCATCCACGGGGATAAATATAAATATCCAATCCTAACTTTCGCGTTACCGCTGTCGATTGTTGCACAAGTTATACCGTTATAGTTTAACACTTAATATGATATTAATGGGAAAAATATTAAGCAATTGTTATATTACCAACATATTGATACACTGGGTTCATGCGACGCCCGTCGAAACTAGTGGATTGTCGGCAACGTAACTCAGTGGGTTTTAACATCTCAATTTGTTATTTTCCTGGTTCTGCCGGTTAGTCTGGTGGTTTAGTGCGTCGCATTTCATTCAAAAGGTTTCAGGTGCGAAACCGGTCGTTAGCTAATCGCTTGTGTCCTTTACGGACATTGCCTGGACTCAGCGAATTAATTGCTTCTACCAAATTAAAGGAACGTGTCTATCATATACATTGCATAGTTCCGGTAACCCGACGGTGGGCGCGAGGTGATCTGACGATTTCCCGTGTGTTAACCCCCTTGGTTTTCCCATTCACGGGAATAAACATGAATATCCTATCCAGTTTAATGACCAATATATTATGGGAACGATAAGATTGTATTACAGGTAAAGGAATCGTATACGACGACCAATACGTTTGGCTACAATATACATCTAAAATCGAGAGAGTGACTAAAGCGAAAGCGGAGAATTTGTGTCACTCATCTGGAGCAAGGTTGTTGGACATAAAGGATAGAAATATGTATGACGCCGTTTTCCAATACGTCAAAGCAACATACGTGTCCAATGAATTCGCAAACATATGGCTTGCAATGAAGTACAACCTAACGGTTTGTACTAGCTCAACTAAATTAGTATTTTAAGTGAATTGATGTTTCTTTCTTTAGACCGGTGCAGTAACGCAAAGTACAGGACTACCCGGATTTAATGGGGTATGGCACGAAGGGTATCCGAAGAACATTACCGGGTATACTGCAATGCTATTACAAGTGCCGATTGCCAAGAGCAGAAACAAATACTTTGGCCTTTGGAACGATGATCCGACGACAAACCGTTTTAATGCACTATTGTGCGCTTACAACGTCTAAGAGAGTAGATATTGCAGTGTGCTGTGTGTTTTATACGTTTCTTTATTAAGTAGAGTCCATTAATCCACTGGGTTCAGGCGATGTCCGTTAAGTGCCTTGTCCTAGGATACAAGACCCAACGGTCTAGCGACCGACCAGTTTCGAATATGCAACCCTTCGGCAGAAAGGGGACGCGCCAACCCACTTAGCTAATCGGTCGGACTAAATGTAGGCTATCTTATAAAATAAAAACGAAAGTATGTGTTGGTCATTGAAAACTATGTAGTGGGGTCATTCGGCGCAGTGTTGTGATTGTGCACTTACAACGTCTAAGAGCGTTGAAATCCCCTTCACACCAAAGATTTGCTGAATGCGTGGTTGACCACACCGATCTATGTACATACGACATTGCGCTGTACCTCCCAAATATGTGAACTACTTTGTCACAAAACTCTTTGTATCATCTTCCATCATGCTTTGGTATTTTGTAATGTAATTATTCTGTTTAATTTTATAATTCCAGTCATTGCATGAATATCTATCTTAAACGTCATTTTGTATATATTCATTTGTTTATTATGGAAATTCGGGTTACTCGATGTGTTTTGTAAATATGAAAAAAAAGAATTTATTTTATTTACCGGAAAACTTCTCATTATTTAAACACGAACACAAATCCTTTGGTTATACCTGAACACGCGTAACAAGCTAGTATTAAATAACTATCCTATATTGATGTTTGATCTATTGGAATTTCTGCAATGATTGAACATGCTTCTATGTGTCGTTAACTAATTTTCCTATTTCACCTGGGTTTTGTTTGGTTTTACGACCGCGTTCGTATTTTCTTGTAAATAGTTTAAATAAATTGTTTTAAAGAAATCTAATGGACTATCACAGCTATACAACAACTAGCAAAAAAATCTTTTTTTGGTTTATTTCCGTATAATGTGTAGGAATCAAGTTCTAAATAATTTCGGTGTTGGTCGTTGGGTTTCACCTCTGGGTGGCGCTCTAAGCACTCTCATCGGAACCAGCGGCCTCGGCGAGCTTTTGAATCTTCTCATCTTAGAATAGAACATCATAGCGTTATCAGTTATGGTGATAACTATGGATTTTTTATAGATCCGGTATTTATTAAATTCAAGCAATTTTTATCTTTTATTTTTGTCTGGACAAATCGTGGTTAGTGTTTTTGTCTGGATAAATCGTTACCTACAATTGTTGTAGATTCGAAACTGGTCAATTGCTAGCCGCATGTGTAACTGGTCAAGGAGATGATCTGACAATTGCCAGTGTAAAAACACCTTTTGTTTTTCCATTTACGAGTATTAACACGTATATCTGACCCTATATTATATTATTCATTTTTTACAATAGATGATGTTCGTTTTACCATTTAAATGATGACACATACCACTATAGCAATGTACTCGTTCCCATGAAAAACGAAATATGTCCCCGAAATGTTGTTAACTATTAGACACAAAAATGTTTAACTTTTTATCGCCAAACTTAAAAAAATTAAAAGGGAAAAAATTGATTAAGAGGGACAGACGGGGGCATTCGTACTGTGCCGTTAGAGGTGAAATTCTTGGATCGGCGCAAGACGAACGACTGCGAAAGCATTTGCCAAGAATGTTTTCTTTAATCAAGAGGGAAAGTCAGAGGTTCGAAGTCATTCAAAGCAACGTTAATATTTAGCTGCCGTTAACTCTATATTCAATGAACTTACCATCATTGAAAGAACTCTCGTCCAGTTCTTTGAAGAGGTTTTCCAGTTCACTCTTATCTTCCTCTGATAGCGATCCCATTAACTGTGGGTTCATGTATTAAGTAAAAGTCCTTAATGAGATTTAAATCAAAAAAATGATTTATACAAATCAATATACTACTATATAAAATTTTATAAATAACCATTTCGATTTAAACGGATCAATAATACTCTACTGCCTAGTTGTGTAAAAATTTTTAATATAATATTCCGATTTACACAATCCCATTAAATACTGCCTATTCGTATGAAATGTAACGTATTTTCTTAGTTTCCTATTCATATTCCTACAATAAGCATGGTATTCTTACCTCGTCCCCGTATCTGGAGTAGGAATTCTCGCATCCATCCCCATTTCCTGGCGCACCTAATCGACTGAATAACGAAAAGCCATATATATCTGTATATCAGAGTGAAAATGAAAGGAGTGTTATACCTTGATTGACTGTGTCACAAACTTGTTTGGTGTTAACATTTGATTTATATATGTGCGCAATACGCAACTTGTTTTTGACCTATTTTCAAGAAGTTTTTTCTGTTGTTTTTCATTTGGGATAGAATATTCATGTTTATCCCCGTGAATGGGAAAACCAAGGGGGTTAACACACGGGCAATCGTCAGATTACCCATCGTCGGGTTACCGGAGATATTGCAGTGAGTTGTGTATTATTCACACGTTCATTTAATTTTTTTGAACCCGTTATTGCACTGGGTTCAGGCAATGTCCGGTAATTGTCTTTCCCTGGGGCACAACCGACAAGCTAGCGACCCGTTTCAACTCTTTCACTAAAGGCGACGCACTTAACCACCAGATAAATCTGAATTATTTTTCACATTTAAATTTACTATGGAGTATTGTGTTTTAAATGGTATAAAAGGCGGACAGTAAATATGTTCACACATATTGAGTTATTGTAGCCTTCCTCGGGGAAGTTACCTGTACCGTACTCGCGTACTTAGACTTCTTCGTCCGCGGTATCCAGTTCGTCTGCGGTATCCAGTTCGTCTGCGAATCAATGCGTCGGTCTGATACAGCAGCCCAGCAAGCAACAAGCAAACGAGTGAAAATCTGAAGTTCATGTCTTCTGTTCTAGCTAACTGTTGAGTATGTTAACATTAGCTGATAGTCCGCAGCAGTGCACCTTATATAGTCGTGGAACGATTGCTTAAATAATTAGTGGAAGTTGATAATTTGATCGAAGGGGTGATTCCTAATTCATTAGGAATATTGTATGGAGAAAACAGCTATAATAGTCAATGCTTGAGTCATTTTCTACTCCATTATTTTCTCCTGAGGAAAATTTAAAACAATTGCGGCTGAAATTACCCGGACCGTTATAAAAGCAGACCATCCACTGACAATTTTTCAAGGAAACCCATTGTGTCCATTTAACTTTAATAATTTCCGCACTCTTAACAATGCATGAGTAAGATACCTATATAGCCAGAGTGAATGGCGGTTGAGCTTCATTCAATTCGTTTCTTAAAGGAGGACAATGATTTTATTTGACAGAATCGCAAGTGGGTAATTTTGTTTTAAATTTCCAACGGAAAATGGAGTCCACATTGCACATAAATGAATGGACTTAGAAAGGAGCCCATCCTATGTTTAAAATTGTGCAAGGGTAAAAAACTAAATATACCTATTACCTTCCATCACGAGATAATTTAATCATTTCCTGAGTTATAATACTAGTTTTCTTACAACGGAAATCGTTTCAAGTATCTTGTTACGTCCGGCCCGTTGGTCTAGCGGTTAAGTGCGTCGCCTTTCAATTTTTGCATTCACGAGGATAAACATGAATATCCTATCCTATTAGCAGAAAAATGATGTTTTCAATTCAAAACTGAATGTCATACAACTGTTATACTCTAATGACATATCCATCAAAATAAGAGAACAAAATTTAATCATCATAAAAACTGTTATGTTTTAATTCAAAATAGCATTTTTGTTCACGAAAGTATATGTAAAAAAACTTTGGTGTTTTGACGGCTCACACACAAGGCTTATCCCATGACGATATGCCCTTCTCGCGCGCGACATCTACCGTATGAATTATTTGAAAATCAATCATTTCATTATCGTGTTGGTAGGAATTCGGAAATACCTTAACCAATAAATGGACGCGGCCCCCAATGATCAAAGTTACATTACTTGAATAATTCTATTTATCAAATCTATAGTAATAGAGAACTAGTCTTTATAGTAATAGAGAACTAGTGTTTATAGTGGTAGAGAACTGATATCGACAATTATGGGTGGTAAGTTTAATTCTCACTAGAGGCAATTTTTAAAACATTCGTATCATGATTATTTGTTGTAACTTTTTTATTTGATTTAATTTGGTATTTGGCCTGATACAATAAACACTTTTGCGCCACGACGGAGAGAACTTAGCTTAATATAAAAAGCGTATAAAATCCTTTCTTACCGGTCTAAGTTTTGACCTCATTTTTGGCTCGTCACTAACAAGATATTCGTATTAAAAATCGGTGTATGAATCGGTCATGTTAACCATTCGACTACGCACGCAAGTTTGTAAGAATCAAAGGAGCAACAGCGCAGACCGGTAAGCTATAATGGCTCTTCTTAATCGGTAAAAATTGTGGACGATTTTAATAATTCAGAACAAAAGTATAAAAACAATATCATGGTTTCGTCGCAGAGGAAAACTGCTTCATACTCGATTAATTTGAGTCTCTGTAGGGTCGTGTGGCTAGTCATACCGATTCCAAGGTAAATATAAGCGGTCTTGATGACGAGTCCATCAGGTTTTCCAAATCGATCCTAAAAAAGTTTGAATATCTGTTGCTCAAGGCACCATTTGGTGGCGAATATCTTGTCGAGTTGATAAGACGATGAATCTTATTTCCTTTTGGTTTTTAACATTAATTATTTTCCGCCTTTATAGCTCAGTGGTAGAGCACTGGTCTCGTAAACCAGGGGTCGTGAGTTCAATCCTCACTGGAGGCAATATTTGATTTATTAATACAACAACTTATAATAGTCCAATGAGTACTAAAGTGCCTCCGTAAATTTATTTAACTGGACCATTCGAAAAACTTCGGCATACTTTTTTAAATAAGTTTTAATTATGGGTCCCATTTGGAAAAATGGGACACATATTATTTTTGTCCGTTTTTTTTTTCTTTTTTTTTTTTTCGTCAAGCGCTTGACAGGCATGGCTTGTGGACCTAACATCTACCAGAAAGGGTAATGGAATCATAATGACACTCGGTAATTTGTTAGACCACATAGTTTGGATATGCAGAAGCCAGAATTTTGGGCAATAAATCTAGGGGAATTCCCCTGGGACGTTAAAAACCAAAACAGTATTTTTTAATAAAAATTTACCTTTTTGAGGCATAGCGCTTGAACAGCTTCTCTCTCTTTGTTTAAATTTGGTGAAATGTAAGTGCATTAACCACTGATTTAACACTTGAGAGAATTAAAAAATTTACCTAGGGAAATACCCTTAAAAATAAGATTTTGTTTTAAATCATGATTGTGACAGGCATGGCTTGTGGCCCCAACATATACTAGAAAAAGTAATGGAATCGCAATAAAACTTTGTCATTTGGTAGACAATATGTCCTAGATATGCAAAAAACAAACTTTTGGGTTATATACCCAGGGGAATTCCCCTGGGAGGTAAATAACCGAAATGGAATTTAAAAAAAAATTAGTTCTTTTTGCGCATAACGCTTAAATGGCTGCTTCCAATTTCAATTAGATAATATAAGTGCATTAGCCACTGATACAACACCTATAATAATTTTAAAAAAATACCCAGGGAAATACCCTAAAAAATAAGATTTTGTTCTCAAATCATGATTGTGACAGGCATGGCTTATGGCCCGACATCTAACAGAATAAGTATTAAAATTGCAATTAAACTTTATCATTTGTTAGACAACTTGGTCTAGATATGCGGAAACCAAAATTTTGGGTAATATACCCAAGGGAATTCCCCTGTGAGTTGAAAAACCAAAACGGTATTTTTTTAAAAATATTTAGCTTTTTTTGCGCAAAGCGCTCAAATGGCTGCTCCAATTTAAATTAGATTTGATCAAATGTGAGTGCATTAGTCACTGATATAACACTTAAAAGACTTAAAAAAATTAACTAGGGAAATACCCTAAAAATGAGATTTTGTTCTTAAATCATGATTGTGACAGGCGTGGGTTGTGGCACCAACATCTACTAGAAAGGGCAATGGAATTACAATGAAACTTTGGAATTTGTTAGACACCATGGTCTAGATATGCAGCAACCAAAATTGTGTGTAATATATCCAGGGAAATTCCCCTGAGAGGTAAAAAAACAAATCGGAATTTTTTGAAATTAGCTTTTTGGGGCATAGTGCTTGAACGGCCAAAATGTTAATTCCCTATCCGCCTTTGTACCATTGAGCAAAAAGAAAAAGGAAACATGGGGAAATACCCTAAAAATTATGATTTGTTTTTAAACCATGATTGTAACAGGCATGCTATATCGCTCCGAAATCTCCAACAAAGAGTCGCCAAAGCGGATTAAAACTATTTGTTAGATTATCTAACAAACATCTAACTTAGATAACATAACTTAGATATGTTAAGCAGAAATTTATGTACTAAACCTAGGGGAATTCCCCGAAATAATGAAAAACTCAATCGTACTGTTTTGGGAATTTACCTTCCCTTTATCAAAGCGCTTGACAAGAGGCTTAAATTTAAAACATTTGTGGTAAAATGTTCGTAAATCTAACACGCTTATTTTTTTTAACTACACATGGAAAAGAAGTTTAATAACTATGGGACCCATGCGTTTATGCTTGCAGAAACAAAACTATGACAGTCCGGTTAAAACTTTCAGGAATGTTACATAACATGGATCTGGCGTGCACATATCTGACAATAACATATATTGTGTAACGAAATAGAATTGTTACCTCAGGGACCCATGCGTTTATGCTTGCAGAAACAAACTACTAATCCGGTGTATAAAATACAAATTGTAGTTAGGGACCCTGCTCGCATATATATATATTTAATATATATATATATATATATCATACAAAATGTGTTTTACAAATAGTGGTTTTAAAACACGTGGTTGACACTCTCTAGTTTTAAACGAGTGTTTTGCTGAGTAACAATGGTGGTGATTCCCCAATGTTTGTTTGGTTGAAAGCAAGATTCAAGATTCAAGATTTTTATTTTGGTCAGCATGATAATTTTTATAATAGTAACAATCACCATTTTTTATAATATAAATAAAGAAGAAAAAAAAAAAACACAGTGTCACAATAACATTATAGAAAAGAAAACATAGTTTATGCTGGCCAGGGTGACAGTGAAAAGACTGCTAAGTCATCGAGTCACTGCCACCCTCTTTTATTTTGAATTATATATTTGCAATAAAAATTAAACACAGTGGCAGTACTTTTGAGGAAAAAAATAATAATAAAGTAAATAAATATGAAAAACAAAAAAAAAATCAATTTATTTCTACATCGGTATCGTAATTAGAAGTATATATAGGCTACTATATAACAGGACTATTAATTTTCAAACCATACACCTTAAGTAAATTTATGTATGCCTGTCCATATAATCTATATACCATGTAAATATAAATTAATCATGTTATTTTTAATGTTTTTTTTAAAGACAGAAAACGAACTCATTTTTAATTCCATTGGTATGGTTGCCCAATAAATCGGACCGCAATACCTCAGGGATTGCTTTCCAAGTTTCATATGAAACGATGGTAGAAAAAAAATTTGGTTGGAAGCCAGTCTTGTATCATGATTATGCACATTAGATACAGGGTTAAAAAATGATTGCAATGTAACAGGTAAGTTTTGTCTGGTTGCTTTAAACATTATTTTAGCAATCTCCATCCTATACACATCATCAATTTTCAAAATTTTGTATTTAAAAAACAATGGATCTGTATGTGCCCTATATTCACTGTATGTCATATTCCTAAGTATCCGTTTATGGATTGCATTTAACCCTTTAGAAACGAGATTGTTTTTGTGCAATTTGCGCGTTTTGACCGAGTCTGCTTTGTAGTGCTCTAGCGCCTCTCGTGTTATAGCTAGAGCAAATTGTTCAACACTAGAGTTGTTCGAAATAAAATTTCCAAAATTTCTGAAAGTTTTATTTTTTGATGACGTCACTATCTGAGCGTCCACGTCATATTCTTTCTTATACATAGTTATAGTTTTTGATCTGTTGATAATACAGCCTAACTTATTTTTACAAAGTTACTCAGAAACCCATTTCCTACAATTATATTATAATTTTGGTTTGATGACGTCATCAAAATAATATAACGTCACTAATTTCATGTTATAGGTCTACCCATGCCAAATTTTTTTTTCGTTTTGTTATTATAAAAAATGTTACAATATAAATTTAGATTAATATCAAGTCCACATTGCGTTTTCTTACTACTTTTCTTTGAAACAAACTATAAATGAAGTGTTTGAACCAAATTGCAGACTATAACCGTAAAGATACTCAAAACCACCCCAAAAATGTAAAAAAAACAGAAAATCCGGGACATCCCAAAAAGCGAAACTGATTCTACTGCCATAGAGACATTAAATAAAACAAACATTTTGGACGTAGTATTGAAAAAAACGTTTTTTTGCGAGACTTTCCCCTCAAAATTAAACCAAAAAAGTCATAAAATTCAACTAAACTTTACTTAAAAATTTCCAATGTAAAGTTATGTTTATTTTAGCTGTTTTCAAAAGATATATCATATAGCTTTCCAACGAGACCAAACTTTAGCAGTTTGGACAAGAAGTTCTGGAGATTTTTCATTTTGAATGACCACATGTCAAAAAGGACAAATTTGTTCTTATCGTTTTTAAAGGGTTAATGGCTTAAGGGTAGTCTTAGTCGCACCACCCCAGCTTGTTATAGCATATTGAATATGGGAATATACAATACTATAATATACTTGACGAAGTATTTTGATGTTAACATAATCCCTTAATTTTAATAAAATGTAAGATGATGCTGCAAGTTTTGTACATAAATGACTGATGTGAGATTTCCAAGAGAAATCATCATCAATTAGAATTCCAAGATATTTGATACATGATCTTTGCTCAATAGTAGTATTATTCATTTTGAGAACAAAATGGGAGCTGACCAGTTTACACTGGGTGGGCATGATGAGTAAATATTTGGTTTTATCGTAATTTATAGAAAGTTTATTTTTAGACATCCATTCATCAATTTTTACAAGTTCTTCCTGAACATGATTTTGTAATATATCTATATTATCAGCAGATAAGGTTAAGTTAGTATCATCAGCAAATAGCCTGGTACGAAAATTGGAAACCTGTGGTAAATCATTTACATATAATGAAAATAGTAGCGGACCTAGAGTGGAGCCCTGGGGTACACCACAAGTTACTTTCCTTACATCAGACTTTACATTTTGGATTAATGTATATTGCTTACGACTTGTAAGATAGCTCTTAATTAATTCTAATGGTTTACCACGAATTCCATTGCAGGCTAATTTGTGAAGCAAGATATTATGATCCACTGTATCAAACGCTTTAGCAAGGTCTAAAAATATACTGCAAGTTAC
>CH001990.1:562356-574340 GCA_000149265.1 Ciona savignyi
CTTATCACACATGGTATCTTTCTGCAAGAAGAAACTAATGTCTTTCCGAGTTACCAATTCAGCCTGAATATCCATGTTTTCTGAATAAGGTATAAACGTTGGTATAAAATAAACACCATACGATTGCTTTTTATATTATTGAGAGCGTTTTCTTGTAAACTGGGATATTTTAATTAATGTAATTTTAAGTTTACCTTATTTTCTGTTTTTTATATTTGAAGAGAAGAGTCCGTTTTAGTCCAAGATAAAAACAAACTAATTATATCAACAAAAATGTGATATAATTATGGGTCCCATTTGAAAAAATGGGACACATATTGTTATGGGTCCCATTTGAAAAAATGGGACACATATTGTTTTTGTCCGTTTTTTTTTTTCTTTTTTTTTTTTTTTCTTTTTTTTTTTTTTTTTTTTCGTCAAACGCTTGACAGGCATGGCATGGCGCCCCGACATCTACCAAAAGGAATAATGGAATCGCAATGCAACTTCGTGATTTTTTAAACAACATGGCCTAGATATGCAAAAACCGAAATTTTGGGTAATAAATTTAGGGGAATTCCCCTTGGACGTTAAAAACCAAAACGGCCATTTTTTTCTAAAACATTAGCTTTTTAGGCCATAGCACTTGAACGGCTGCTCCAATTTGAATCAAATTTGGTGGAATGTTAGTGCACTAGTCACTGATTTAACACTTAAAAGAAATAAAAAAATTACCTAGGGAAATACCCTAAAAATTAAACTTTTGCTGTTAAATGATAATTGTGACAGGCATGCTATGGCGCCCCGACATCTACCAGAAGGAATAATGGAATCGCAATGAAACTTGGTGATTTTTTAAACAACATGGCCTAGATATGCAGAAACTAAAATTTTGGGTGATAAATCTAGGGGAATTCCCCTGGGACGTTAAAACCAAAACGGTATTTTTTTCTAAAAAAATAGCCTTTTTTGGGCATAGCGCTTGAACGACCGATACAATTTGAATCAGATTTGGTGGAATGTAAGTGCATTAGTCACTGATTTAACACTTAAAAGAAATAAAAAAAATACCCAGGGAAATACCCTAAAAATCGGATTTTGTTCTCTAATTATGATTGTGACAAGCATGCCATGTTGCCCCGAAATCTAGCAAAAGGAGTAATGAAATCGCAATAAAAATTTGACATTTGTAACAGAACATAATCTAGATAAGCAGAAACCAAAATGTTTGGGTAATGAATCTAGGGAAATTCCCCTGAGACGTTAAAAACCAAAACATTTTTTTTCTAAAAAATTAGATTTTTTGGGCATAGCACTTGAACGGCTGCTGTAATTTTAATAAAATTCGGTAAAATGTTAAAACATTAGTCACTTTGTGCCAATTAAAAAAAGAAAACATTTAATTAGGTTAATTTACATGAAAACAAAGATATGTTCCTAAATTTTGATTGTGGCAGACATGCCATATCGCAATGACATCTCCAACAAGAAGTCGACAAATCAGATTAAAACTTTAAGAATTGTTACTTAACATGACTCACTTATGTAAAAACAGAAACTTATTTACCAAACCCAGGGGAATTCCCTGAAATCATGAAAAACTAAATCGGGCCGTTTTGGAAATTTAGCTTTATTTTACTACAGCGCTTGAAAAGAAGTTATAATTTAAAAATTTGTGGTAAAATTTTCGTAAATTTAAAACGTTTATTCTTTATTTAACTAAAAATGTAAATTAAGTTTGGTCTGTTAACTATGGGACCCATGCGTTTATGCTTGCAGAAACAAACTACATACTCAGTGTATAAAATACAAATTGTGGTTAGGGACCATGTAGCATAAATGTAGGGTATACAACATGTGTTTTACAAATAGTGGTGGTTAACACGTGGTTGACACTCTCTAGTTTTTGTTCGTTTTTTTTCGTTTTTGTTTCGTCAAACGCTTGACAGGCATGGCTTGTGGCTCCGACATCTACCAGAAGGGATAATGGAATCGCAATAAAACTTAGTCATTTGTTAGACCACATGGTCTAGATATGCACAAACCTAAACTTTGGGTTATAAATCTAGGGGAATTCCCTTTGATACGTTAAAAACCTATATACGGTATTTTTTTATAATTTTTTTACTTCCTTCGGGCATAGCGCTTGAACGGCTGCTCCAATTTTAATCAGATTTGGTGGAATGTAAGTAATTAGTCACTTATTTAACACCTATAGAAAATAAAAAAAAATACCTAGGGAAATACCCCTAAAATAGGATTCTGTTCTCAAATCAGGATTGTGACAAGCATGCCTCTTCACCCCGACATTTACCAAAAGGAGTAATGAAACCGCAAATAAAATTTAACATTTGTAAGACAACATGGTCTAGATAAGCAGAACACAAAATTATGGGTGATAAATTTAGGGAAATTCCCCTGAGACCTTAAAAACCAAAACGGTATTTTTTCTAAAAAATACCTTTTTAAGGCATAGCGCTTGAACAGATTCTCCAATTTTAATCAGATTTGGTGGAATGTAAGTGCATTAGTCACTGGCTTAACACTTAAAACAAATAAAAAAGATTACCCAATGAAATACCCTAAAAATAAGACTTTTTCCTTAAATTATGATAGCAACATGCAAGGCATGTCGCCCCGACATCTACCAGAAAGAGTCGCAATAAAAATTTGACATTTGTAAAAGAACATGGTTTAGATAAGCAGAAACTATAATTTTGGGTAATAAATCTAGGGGAATTCCCCTGAGACGTTAAAAGCCAAAACGTTTTTTTCTAATAAATTATCTTTTGGGGGCATAGCGCTCGAACGGCTGCTCTAATTTTGATCAAATTTGGTAAAATGTTATGCTAACAAACACTCTGAGTCAATTAAGTTCGTCCGGCCCGATGGTATAGCGGTTAAGTGCGTCGCCTTTCAATCGAAAGGTTGCAGGTGCGAAACTGGTCGCTAGCTAGTCGGTTGTGTCCTTGGGCAAGGCACTTTACGGACATTGCCTGAACCCAGCGGATTAATGGGTTCTACCAAATTGAAGGAACGTGTCTATCATATACAACACACTGCAATAGCTCCGGTAACCCGACGATGGGCGCGAGGTGATCTGACGATTGCCCGTGTGATAACCCCTGGGGTTTTCCCATTCACGGGGATAAACATAAATATCCTATCCTCCTCCTCCTAAGTAAAACAAAGAAAACACTTACATAGGGTAATTCCATTAAAAACGATAATACGTTCTTGTATTATGATTGTGACAGGCATGCCATATCGCACTGATATAGCCAACAAGGAGTCGACAAAACTAAATAAAACTTTTTAGAATTATTACATAACATGACCCACATATGTAAAACCAGAAACTTATCTACCAAACCTAGATTTCCCAGAAACCATGAAAAACTAAATCGGGCTGTTTTGGCAATTTAGTTTCATTTTACTACAGCGCTTGAAAAGAAGGTTAAATTTAAAACATTTGTGGTGAAATTTTCGTAAATTTAAGACGTTTATTCTTTTTTTAACTACACATGGAAAATTTGTTTGGTTTGTTAACTATGGGAACCATGCGTTTATGCTTGCAGAAACAAACTACGCACTTAGTGTATAAAATACAAATTGTGGTTAGGGACCCTGTAGCATAAATATATGACATACAACATGTGTTTTACAAATAGTAGTGGTTAAACACGTGGTTGACACTCTCTAGTTTCTATATTAGTTTTTAATTTTCTACTATTTAATTTCTTAATTCCTATAAATTTACATTCAATGTAAACTAACTATTTTATCGAAAAGGACAGTCAAAGTTTAGTGCGTCATAACTTTTTTGTGTTGCAAATTAAACTGCCATAAAGCGATTAGACGTCATTCGTGTACCAAATAAAGTAAATATGTTTTGAGGATTGAACTCAATATCCTTGAAATGCTCTGAGCTACCGTGGACGCCAATCTAGTATAAAATACAAAGGAAATTAGAAGAAATTAGGAAATTAGAAGTTTAAAATAGAGTTTGCGCAGCTGAATCTTACACGCTTTACGGTAGTTTGCCTAAATACATAGCATTACTCTACAACTACAGGGTTTTTGAAAAATATGCAGTGTTTCTACGTGGTCGATACTCTCTACAGTAACACTACGTAGATATATACACCACTTGAATCACTGTTCACATAAAGTCAGACGGCGCCTCTATAGCTCAGTGATAGAACACTGGTTTCCTAAACCAGGGGTTGAGAGTCCACAGTGGTACAGTTTTATCTGTACGATCCAGACTTTATCCAGTCGTATTCCGATTAGCATTAACGCAAATGCGGTAGTGTGTTTCGAAACAAAATACTAGGTTATACTCGTGATTGAATACCACTTTTTGATCTGTTTGAAACAACATTTACGCCGGATACCTGTAAAATGTAGAATTGAATCGGTTATAGCATATTGGGTAAAGTATAGTTACATTTCCATAAAATGATTGCCTCCAGTGAGGATTGAACTCACGACCCCTGGTTTACGAGACCAGTGCTCTACCACTGAGCTATAGAGGCGGACAGCACAGACTCATCTGTACGACCAAGACTTCTTCATGCGTTCATGCAAAGTTGCAAGGTTGTGCTCAACTGACGAATACACTCAAATGACCCCACCTGACTGAAATTTAGTTTTTTAAGTTTTATTTAGTTTTATTTTATCAAATGTTATCTCGTCCAAACATGAAGTATATCATACTTAATATATTTGAATTCTCAATTTAAATTGTTTTTCTTTTTAAAATTCAAGCGCAAATAGCATTTAAAACAGTTTATTTACATTCAATGTAACTTAATCGTTGCTCCAAACATGTCGGTAAAATGGTTAGTGCGTCATATTTTCTGTTGCAAAAAAACTTCCAAAAAGCGAATAAACGCCATTCAAATAACAAATAAAATATACAAGCTTAAAACAAATTTATTAAATTTAAGTTAAAAAGGAAGCCTTGGATTACCCCTGAAATACTAAAATCTATTAAAACTCGGAATTCTTTATTTAACTTCTGCTATAAATTAAACAATCTCCATTTGATTAAAAGGTACAAGCAATTTAGCAATAAACTAACCAAAATAAAGCAACTTTCAAAGCAAAACTACTATAAAAGCGAGCTGAGTAAACATAAATATAACATGACTAAAAAATGGAGCTTAATCAATGAATTATTGGGTAAAAGGAGGGTTCAAAAAATTATCCAAGCTTCCTTTTTAATGCTCACAATGATAAGATAAATGATAAACAATCAATAAGCAATGAATTTAACATATTCTTTGCTAATATTGGTAAGAATATTGCGGCAGATATAAGAACTGCTCCATGTGATGTGGTGGAATCTAAAATAAAATCGCACTTAAAGTCTTTTTACTTCGCTCCAATCACTCCCAATGAAATTATAGGCATCATTCACCAACTGGATGAGAAAAAATCACCTGAAATAGATAACATCCCAATTAAAGCAATTAAAATAGTTCAGGACATCATAGCTCCTTACCTCAGTGAAATATTTAATTCCTGTATGGAAGATGGAATATTTCCAAATGATCTCAAAGTAGCAAAGATTATTCCTATTTACAAATCAAAGTCTAGACATCTGGCTACTAATTATAGACCAATCAGCATAGTATCACCCTTCTCTAAAATTTTTGAAAAATTAATATATGAAAGACTATACAAATATCTGGAGACTGAAAATATTATGTGTAATAACCAGTTTGGTTTTCGCCGGGGATACTCTACATCTTTAGCCATTACAGATATTTACAATAACATATTGTCAAGTGTAGACAATGGCAAAGTTACCTGTGCTATCTTTCTAGATTTAAAGAAAGCATTTGACACAGTTAACCATAGCATATTAATTTCAAAACTGTACAAATATGGTATACGGGGTAATGTCCTAAATATGCTAAAAAACTACTTATCCAATAGAGTACAAGTGACTTCCATTTCAAATTGCTTATCAAACCCTAACACAATTAAGACTGGTGTGCCACAAGGTTCTATACTTGGTCCATTATTATTTTTGATATACATAAATGATTTGCCACTTGCAAGCACTTTCACAGTGCGGTTGTTTGCAGATGACACAGTGCTAATGATGTCTGAAAAAATTTCCATCTCCTGCAAACAAAAGTAAATAATGAGTTAAACAATGTTCAAAAATGGCTTAACTCTAATAAACTTACCCTAAACTATGCTAAGACCAAGTATATTATATTCAAACATAACCGCAATCGTGAATTTAATAAACTGAATCAATTTTCTATTCAAATCGGCAACAACCTGTTAGAGCAGGTAAAATCCACTGTATATTTAGGAGTAACGTTTGATAAAAACTTAACCTGGGGACCACACATTTCTAGAGTCACTAGAACTTTGGGACAGGCTGCAGGAATGAACTATAAATTATCTAAAGCAGCAGATAAGATTACCTTACTCACTGTTTACTACAGCTTTGTATATTCTCATTTGCAATATGGCATAATGGCATGGGGCACTGCTAGTAGCACTTGTAAACAAAAACTAAATAGAATGCACAATAAAATTGTAAAACAAATACACTATGCTTACAGTTCGTCACCACTGAGCCACCTAACTATAAATGAAAATTACTATAATTCTAGTCTGTTAAAGCTAGACGATATATATAAGCTTGAGATTGCTAAGTTCATGCATAGGTATATGAACAAAACTGTGCCATCTGTTCTTCTGGATTGTGAATCCAGCTATTTTGCACCACTTGCTTCTCGTCATGACCACAACACAAGGCATACAAAAAATTTGAATTACTTTTTGCCCAGAGCTAAAACCAAACTAGGTCAAAATTCATTGAAAATGCAAGGTGTGAAAATTTGGGGGGAAATACCTAGCAACTATAAAACGGGTTCATTTAATTTACTAAAACTTAGATACAAACATCTTCTAATCGATTCCTCTAAAATAATAACATGAACAGTTTCTTAAAAAATGTATTATGTATATATGTCAATTGTCAATACTGTATATAAATATACATCTGTACATAAATGATGAATTTTGTGTTTTAATATATATTGTATATAGCGAAATTGTAAATATTGTTTTATATTAATTACCATTGTAATGCCATTAACTACTGTACTTTTCTGAAGCCATTTGCTCGTTGTTATCTTTTTATTTTATTTATTTATTTTTTCTATTTTTTCTGTATATTCATATATATTTATTTATTCTACATCAAACCTTGCACCTCAATTATATTATATCATATTAAATAACCTCAAACAATATTACATACAGCATACATATATATAAACTTAATGCAGTTTGACTGGTTGATCCTCGGATCTTTCACTGCATTAAGTGCAATTGTATGGTATAGATAGTTCATTACTGCATTTGGTCGGATTTAATTATTTGTTGGTTTCCTTTGTTTGTTTATTAATTATCGCCGAATGTATGTTATTATTTGAAAAATAAATTGAATTGAATTGAATTGAATTATTGTAGACAAATACAGTATTCACTATATTGGCTCCAGTGAGGATTGAACTAAGTATCTTTGTAATACTAGTCCAATATTTTACCACTAAGCTATATGGGCGCCAATAATCTAGAATAAAAGTCAAAAGAAAATTAAAACCATTTTCTGAATCAGTTATATACTATTGTGTAAGGTAAATATTTAACTAATATTTGTATAAAACCTTGCCTCCAGTGAGGATTGAACTCACGACCCCTGATTTACGAGACCAGTGCTCTACCACTGAGCTATAGAGGCGGGCGGAATAGGCTGATCAGTACGACCAAGACTTCTTCATGCATTCATGCAAAGTTGCAGGGTTGTGCTCAACTGACGAATACATTCGAAATCTGGCGAAAGTTCCGTCATTTGATTGACATTTTTTTATAATTTCCATCAAATGTAATTTTTATTCAAAATTTTTTGCCATCTATTAGGAAAATATATTGGTTTGCGTCAGTGTCATTCCAATGCATAGGAGGGTTACCACCTCGAATTTTTTTTAGACAAAATATTAAAGAGCTTTAAGTTTAGGTAGCCAATCCCAGCTTCAATTTTAAGTTATGAAAGAATTAAAGAATTTCTTTAGCATCATTTTAAATGTCAGCCATTTTGGTAAGGTCGGTTTGCATTGGAGAGATAGGAAGAATACATTGGACGCCTCCTCTAACTAAATGGGAAATCACTGTTCTCGTTAAGCAGGTTCGCTAAAGTTGCAGACAATAAAGGAAATAAGCATAGATATTTTAATTGCTTACCCAGCTACCTACAGATTAGATTGGTGGGATAGTGCGTCGTTTCACAGTCGAAAGGTTGCAATTACGAATTTCGAATGACCAATGTGGCGAAAATTACGTTATTTGAACGAATTATTATTTTTTCGATTAAACGTAATTTTGTCCAATCACGAAGAAAATTATTTTCAAAATATTTAAATTCTACAGAGGAGTACAAGCTCAATTTTTTCGTTTTTCGACATCTTAGACCTGAAATGGTCAATTTATTTTAAATAACAAAAATATTTTTATTTACATTCATTGTTAATTAACCATTGCTTCATATAGGTCGTAAAAGAAGGTGTAGTGCGTCATAACTATTTTTTTGTGAAGGGAAACAAACTGCCATAAAACGATTAGACAGAATTCGGACAGCAAATAAAATATAAAAATGCTTTAAATATGTCGATTGCAGACGATTTAAACACAAAAAGAAATGCATCATTCTTCAATACACCAAACACAAACAGGATGTGCAGCTCAGAGGAACCAATCCTGCGTCCCTCCTAGCGGCGGGAGGGACGCCCACCTACCCCCACGCTCCTTAAGCAAAAACAGGGGTTCCCTTCCGGAGCCCCTGCACCCTCAATCCTTATTTTTTTAAATTATTATTGTAGACGTCGGGGGCTAATCAAAGCCCCCCAAAAATCACCCGACCAACAATCGACGAGTGCCGGAGCATTGAAGAGCTCCGGCATAATTAGCACTTAACTTATTTATTATTTTTTGTCAAAAGTTTTTATTTTTTTAAATTTTTTCACCCCTCACCCCCACCCTAATAGGTCCCTCGGGCTTTGGGCCCTTTTTTCGTGCTCGAGAAGCGTCACATCGCCCCACTGACCACAACCTTCCCCGGCATTGGGAGTCCTTGGCGTCTCCCAGGTCGAAACAGTCCCAAGTGATAGCACCTAATGCTCGACTTGTTTCGGCCTGGGCCGCCGAGGATTCCCAGAACGACCATTCCTTATTAACATTATTTTTCAGAATAAAACTATATATATCGTTGGTGGGACTTGTCCCGCCTCGATACCGAGTGCTGCAGAGCGGCAAAATAAAGAAGAAACCGACGTCGCTCTGCAGCCAAGGACCGCCCGAACTCAAGCCTGCACCGTCGACAACCAACATCATCAAGTCGGCGGTTGCTGGAACAACTCATACCACCTTGAAAATAATTATCACCCTGTGCAGCAGGAGGCCGTGCTTTTAAAACTACTCTGTAGTGGCTTATGATAATATTGTGCTCCTTTTTCGTTCGCGTTTAAGTTGATGCCATTAAAATCAGTTGAATCAAAACTAGATAGAATGTCTTCAGTGAGGATAGAACTCAATACCCTTGTAAGAACGGAGTAGTACGCTACCACTGAGCTATACGAGAGCGCCAATCTAGATTAAAAGTCGAAGACAATTAGAACCATTGTCTCAATCGGTTATATCATATTGTGTAAGGTAAATGTTTAACAGTTATATGTATAAAAGATTGCCTCCAGTGAGGATTGAACTCACGACCCCTGGTTTACGAGACCAGTGCTCTACCACTGAGCTATAGAGGCTGGCGGTACAGACTCATCAGTACGACCAAGACTTCTTCATGCTTTCACGCAAAGTTGCAGGGTTGTGTTTAACTGACGAATACATTTGGATGGCCAATGTGGCGAAAATTCGTTATTTGAATGAATTTTTTTTCCATTTTTTTTCATCAAATGTAATCTCGTCCAATCACGAAGGACATCATACTTAAAATGTTTAAATTCTCAATTTAAAAAACATTTTTTATTCTTTTTTTTAGTGCAAATTTTATTTAAAATAGCACGTCAATGAGGAAAATATATTGCCTGTGCTAAGCTTCACGCCAGTGTTATTCCAATGAAAGGAGCTTTGATTTTATGGTGCAGATTCAAGCTTCAATTTTAAGTTATGAAAGATTGAAGGATTTCTTTGGCAGATTTTTAATCACAGCCTTTTTGATTGTAGCGACCTCATGTGTTTACACAATATTTATGATCGCCGCGGCCGACATTTTCGCTCACATTTCGTCATCACTGAACTATTATTACCGCAGCTGTCGAATACTTTGGCAATATAAGTTTATTTCACTTTGGCTCGTGAATTAAGCTCCTAACGGAGAGCTCCTAACGCTTTAAGAAAGATCTTGTATGTGACGATTACTGAGAGTTCATCTGGAATCTATGTCGTTGAACCATCTAAATTTAATCGCCTCAAACGCTCAATACAATAGATGTTATTAAATAATGAAGCTTTGATCGACGAACCACAGAGAACTGTAGTCAAGTCAAAGACGTTTACGCAAAAAAAACATAATTAAAAAACGCACCTCCGAGAGTCGAGATAGCTCGTAGGGAATCGCAGATCCCATCAGGTGTTGCAACCGGCTTACCTGGGCTACCTACAAAACACAATCTACTACAATAGGCAAGCGGCCTGCAACGGAACGCCTCCTCTAACAAAATGGGAGATCACTGGTCTCGTTAAGCAGGTGCGATAATAAGTTATAGGCAATAAAGGAAAAAAAAACATAGATATTTTAATTGCTTACCAAGCTAGCGACAGATTAGCTTGGTGGGTAAGTGCGTCGCCTCACACTCGACGGGTTTCGTTTTCGAAATTGGTCGCTAGCCAATTGACTCTTTCTTTAAAAATGCATGAATACTCTATTCTATCCTATCATGCATCAAGATTATGAAGTAAAAAATAGTTTTGCTCTGCGACAACGAAATGTCTAAGTCGAAAGTTTGTTCAGTGGAATTCCTATATACATTATATTCCTCATAAAATACCACTTATCGACATGTTTAAAATAACGATTAAATTACACTAAAGTTGGATACCAGTTGATTGTAGAATTAAATCGGCTATATCGTTTTGTGTAAGGTAAATACTTTAGTTCCATAAAAAGGTGCCTCCAGTGAGGATTGAACTCACGACCCCTGGTTTACGAAACCAGTTCTCTACCACTGAGCTATAGAGTCGGACGGTACATTCTCAACTGTACGACCAAGACTTATTCATGCGTTCATACAAAGTTGCAGGGTTGTGTTCAACTGACGAATACATTCGAATGTCAAATCTGGCGTCAAATTCCGTCATTTTAGTGGCTTTACAGGGAATTTATTTTAAAAGACTCATGATCACTCCCTCTCGATATCAGTTAGGCAGATTTTTACAAGACAACCCAATTTCCTACAGGAACACTACCAAACTCACAACACATCGAAAGAGAAAGTTATTTCTAAAAGATTTAAGAGTTTAATAATGTTTTACTGCGCGATTCGATGAAATTTCAATTGATAAAAAGGATATAGCAATGGAGCGAAATCTGTTTTATAATCAAATGAAACCAGAAGTAATGTAGGCCTACGGCTACCCCTGCCAAAACTCCGTTCACTTTAGAAAAATTATTAAATTTAAAATAGTTTTGCCTTTAACGTCGAAAAGTCTAAGTTGACAGTTTTTCCAGTCATATTAGCATTAACGCACTTTACGGTAGTCTATTTTGAAACAAATTAAGACGTATATATCTTTTAAAATATCAGTTATCTATCTGTTTAAAACAATGATTAAGGTATTAAGTTTCCCGTAGATTGTAAAATTAAATTAATTATTCTAGTTTAATTTGTAAAATATAACTTTCCTCCAGTGAGAATTGAACTCACGACCCCTGGTTTACGAGACCAGTGCTCTACCACTGAGCT
>CH001990.1:581733-595694 GCA_000149265.1 Ciona savignyi
TAAAGTTGTAAAATAAAATTTAAAATAACTCCCAAAAGGCGTGTGAAATAATCACATATCTTTAAGGGTCAACGCACAGCCAAACATCTTAAAATAACGCGACTTAATAATTTTCATCGGTAAATTATATTAAAGTCGAACGCGAAGTAAACATGACATCCCAATCCGGGGTTTTCGTCTCTGCTTCAATTGGTTAGGTAATTGAACAATTTTACCTATGGGTTATTAATTTTTAGTATTATTAAATGGTAATTATTACAATTCGAGTGCAACATTAAAAAACGATTTCGAAAGACAGAGTAGCCTATGTTGTTTGTTAATACACCAATCTTACGCGCGTCTTCATGTAAACCGCAACGAAATAAGAAAGGCGATTCCTGTTTCCATGATAAGCAAGGCAAAAAAGCATCAAATTTCGGGCTAGAAAAAATTCACTCGCGTGTGGAAGCTCACACAAGCAATGCAAGAAAACATGGCTCCCAAGTCCCAACTGTAGTTTGTATGACGTAACAACTGTTTAAATATAGTATTATAATTTTGTAGGTCTTGGAGTTGCTAACCGCAGCGTCGCTTTTTTTGAAAGATTCGTAGCGGTGTTTATTGCTTTGATGGGCGGTTTGACCTAGGGTTACGTTGACCTAGATTTAATACAGGACTACTGACGCACTCCCGCGCGCGTTTTTCCCATGTTCTTCCCATTACTAAGTACTAGCTAGAGAGAACAGTAGGCTAAACATCCGTTAACCGTTTTTTCTTTAATCGGTTAGCCGTTATAAGAATCTAGGTTCTTGCACAGCGCTAGCGATAGTATATTATTACTCGCACGGCGTGCACTACGCGAGTAATCACCACGGATTTTTGGCCCTAATAAGGAACGACTTTTGAGGGGTGACCTAATCGCTAAATGGTGTGTTAATCACATAGTCTGGAACCTCGGGAATCGGGAAATTAAATTGTGATTTTTTATGGGACAAGTGTAAGCTAAATGGGACAGGTCAATTTGGTACTGAACTTGTCCTACAGGACAAGTGCTCTTGAATCTTTATGTAGAGCCCTGCTACATCATGAGCAAGGCGGGACAAGTATTTTTGTCCCTTACATGAGCGGAATGGGGTATTTTGACATGCTACATACTTAGTAAATACAACGGGAAACACTAAAAGGAGGGAAAGCGGGAAGAAGGGAAACTGATTACTAAAATTACAGAAACTAATTTAAACCCTGCTTTAACACTAATCTCAACCCCAGAACTAACTCTAACTCTAACCCCCTGCTTAAAACTGACTCTAATATCATAATCTTCATTTTAGTGTGCAGTTTTCCTCCTTTTAGTTTTCCCCAATACAACAAGTACTTTAGGATCGGATATTCATTAAACCAACCTTTTCAGATGCAGTTGGGTCGTCAGGGTTTTTGTCCGGGTGGTATTTGATGGCAAGCTTCCGATAAGCTTTTTTCAGTTCACTGTCATTTGCCGAGCTGGAGACACTCAGAATGTCATACAATTTGGTTTCTTTCACCATTTTGGAAATATTCTCGTGCAATTTTATTTAAAAATTTAAATTTCCCTAAACAGGATTGCCAAAATTTTAACCTGATTATACAACAATGAGTGTAAAGGAATATTTCTATAAATTTAAATATACACCTCTATGTAATAATATTGGAATTCAGTTGTGATTCAGGATGTTTATTTGATATAGATCGTTATTTTGACTTAAATATTCTACATTTATGTTATCTATACCACAATATAACATCTCTAAAAAAAACATTTTGAGAGTCAAGAATTTACCAGAATCACAGTATCACTAAAATCAAGACAAACGCCTACACAATCGCTACAAAAAAACGAAAACGAACTAGCTGCTAGCGTCTAAAACTAGAAAGAGTGTGTAACTAACAAAACCTTAGACCTTATGTATCCTGTATTGTTGTAAAATAGAAAAAAGCTTGATACAAGCCTGGAAGCAAAGCTAAATAAAAAAAAGCTGGATACAATCAAGACGACTGGAAGCAAATATCACAAGATACAGAACTTGCGAGAAACAGACGTTGACCACTGAAAAGCGTGCGACAAAGAAAAAAAGCGAGTTGTTACCTTTGCGTGTCAACTGATTGACACGAAAATTTCACACGTAAAATAAAATAAAGTGCCAAATAGTTTTTTATAAAATTCTTAGAAGGATGTTTAGAATTCGGAAAGGTGGAATTAGAGTTTAGTAGCGAATAAAATCTTTTTCATAAAAAACACAATAAAATTACCTTTAAAATCGGCACATTCTTTTTAAAAGACTAGGTTATTTTTTTCTGTTTTGTGGTCTCCATATTATGGTAAACAAATAAGTTTTCTAAATTTCTTTATAGTCTGATTATTATCAGCATACTTATCTGCTACTAGGGTGTCCATTTTTACCGAACTAAGTTTCGAACCCATGGTGCGATTCACCCAACGACCGTTTTTTTTGCATAGAATTGGTATATGTATCGGTAGCGTTAACCATTTTACCACACGACCATACAGGATATTCTTTTTGTCCAGTTTTGTACAAGTAGGTCTGATTAACACGCTGTGGTTGATGAGTTGATATATAATAGATTCAAGCTTATCTTTTGTAGCCCCAGAGTGATGAATTATCATTTCAAACTGCATCATTAAATAGGGATTAAAAGCATGGATAAGCCGAAAACACGACGGAGATATCAGGCCTTTTGCAGAACCCTAAGAAACCGTAATCCTCCTACAGATAATCATTGACCGGTTAGCTCATTTGGTCTGGCCTGGGCGTAAGCGGGCTGCTGAGGTCGGATTGAAAACAGCCTCTAGTTGGTCGTTTACGTCCTTTGCAATGCAATTGTTGCGGACGTCAACCGAACCCTGTGGATTTATGGGTTAAACTAAAACAGTAGGAACGTTTAAACTTACTATCACACTGTTATGCATTCGCCAACACGATTGGCGCAAGGTAATTTTACGGTGTGATAACTCTCCCTTACTGCGGTGTGATAATTCAGTATTACGTATTTGCAAAGTAGTCCAACGATTGCTTAGGTAGCCTACTTAATTTTTCGTATTTTTTAATTCAAATTTATAAAATTATTATTATCCTTGAACAAATCGTTTCAAAATATACAATGCAGTAGAATTCCCATGTTTTTCATGGACAGGAAAAAGTAGTTGGTATAACAACTTTGTTAAAAAATACACTACAGTAAAATAAAAACACAGCAAACAAAATTTCGCGAATCAATGCACTCTCTAATAGTTAAAACGCATCATTGAAATACTAATTAAAATCGCTACGACTTGCCCACAACAGAACTCCCCGTTTTATCAAATAAACCGCTTGAAATAAATGCGATGCCAAGTAATGCTTTCTAACCACCGGACTGAATTTTTTGTTTTCATAATTTATTTTAACTTAATATTTGTCTATTAGGCATATTATTTATGATTAAAAAGGACCATTACTGATATATTCATCAAATAAAGACATACTTCTTTTTTTAATATAATTTATTTTGTTGTTAGACTTCCAAATACCGATATATGCGTATTATAAAGGCAGTCCAGTAAGTAACGTATAAGGTACCACGTTTTTAATTTACGTTGGCCTCTAATATAGCTATTAAACTATTAAAATATCAGGGGGACGATTACCAAATGTTATATGAAAGAAAATGGTATACTAACAGAGATCGAATGATTTTTAATGTTTGCAATTGACTCTGTATCACGTAATACAATTTAATGAAATGATTGTAATGAAAATACTTTCATTTTTTTAAAATAGAATAGTGTTCCGCCATCAAATAGTTATCGAGACAAAGCGACAACTGAAGTATTAAGTTTGCTACCATTGTTTGACCCTTTAAGGTGTTAAGTAAACTCCAAGAATTTGATCACTTAAATAAAAACTTTAGTGACAAAATGACTGAAGAAGCCAAGTTAATAGTCGACCTTCTCAACAAAGAGCCATTCAAGAAAGGTCTTAATTTAATTACTTTACATTCGTATGGCCCTGAACAATTACTGCAGTTGTTGAACGATGTGTTGGCAACAATTGACCCATCCCAAGCAGGGGATATTAGGGGGGAAGCGGCAGATGCCAGGACCCAGCGTACTCTGGGCTGCTTGAAAAATCTAAAATACACCCCGCCCCCCAACAGTGATGTTTCAAGCTTCCGACAAGGCATTGTTCTTGGAGATAAACCGATTGTTCATCCGATTCTCGTATATTTGCTTTCGAATCTTGATGGTTTGAAGACGAGAGCGTATTTGGCCAAATACCTGGTGAAACTGGGAGTTCCAGATGAACTCCTGCATGATTCGTCGGATGTTGCTCTTCAGGAGTCCTGGGAGAAGTACGTGGAGTTGCAGGAACACTTCCATCAAATCCATCGTGACCTCACGGAGCTGAAGAAGCAGAGCCACGGAACATTGGAGGTGAAAACCGACATCAAAACCATGGAAGAGGAAAAAGAAAACCTAATGAGGAAGGTGGAGCGAGCAAGGAAGAAAGCTGAAGGTACTCCGGACTTTACCGAGAGCCTCCAAGTTGCTCAGAGGATGAGAAAAGAGAAGGAAAGAGGAGAGGATATCCAGAAGAAGATTCAACAGCAACGAAGGTTGATGCAGTCAGCGGAACAAACCTTGCAGAGAAAGAAGCAGCAACTCTATGATATGAAGCAAGGGGGAGCTGATTCCTCGCCGCAGTCACTGATTATGAGGATGGAAGAGGATAACCGATTGAATGAATATTTGGTGATGGAGAAGTTGCCTAAAGAGATCGAGACACTGAAGAAAAATACGCACGATCTTCAACGGGTCGCATTGGAACCTGCGATCTCACAACAAGATCTACATCGGATCGAAGATGAAATTGAAGAAGTGACGGCGAAGATCAACCGACTTGTAGAGAAGAAGATGATGCAAGGGAATCCTGCAAAAGATAAGTTGACAATGTTTCGACAGCAAGCTTCTATTTTAGCTGGTAAGAAGGAGACACTGGCAGAGTCTGTTCAGAGCAAAAGGGAAGAACTTGAACAGCTTGAAAAGGAGCTCGGACAGAAGAGAGCTACTCTACGAGATTTGGGAGGGGAGGTGTTGAAGGGGGAGGAGTATAAGAAGTTTATCATTGGACTTCGTGCTAAGAGCAACCAGTACAAAGCGAACAGATCTGAACTTGCAGAGCTGAGGTCAGAGCATGGGGTGCTTGTTCGTACCGAGACCATTCTGCAGAAACTAAATGGACAGGCACAAAAGAAACTGAACCTGCTTGAAAACAAGAAGGGAGTTGCTGGGTTCCGTAACACCCAGGATGAACTGGAAAAGGTTTCGGCGATGAAAAGTGATTTCGATGAAGCGAAACACCGCACTTTGGATGATATGTCCGAGATGGTGCAGCAACTCAACTCTGTCATTCATGATAAGAAGACCTTGCTGGCGCCGGTTATAAAAGAGCTACGACCGCTGCGACAACGCTGTCAGGAAATCATGGTGCAATATACGGAGCAGAAGTCTCACTACGATAGCGTGGCTGCTGGGTTGGAATCGAACCGCTCTCAGCTGGAGCACCAGGTGGCAGCATTAAGAGAGGAATGCATGAACCACGACAGTCGCTTTCATTACATCAAATGCATGAATCAGATCCTTCAGACGAAGCTGGATCGTGCAGTGAATGAGTTCGATGCGTACAGAGGTGCAGATAAGAAGAAGAGTTTGAAGGAGACCTACCAAAGAAAGATACAAGAGCAAGAAAACCTTGCTAAAAGCTTAAAGGAACAGCAGAAGAATGTGCGGCAGAACCACAGTAATGATAAGACGCAGAAGGAAATGTGGTCCGACTTGCAGTTGCTGCTCGATTGCAAAATGGAGATTCTACAACGCCGACATTCGGAATTGCGGCAGATGAAGAATCCTGGGTTCTCAATGAGTAGAGAAGGGAGTCAGGATAGAATGGTTTTGTAATTATATTGTTTCTATGCTGAACGCTGCATAACAATGACTGCTTTGGGCAATTCTAAAAAACATAACAGACTGAACTTAAAAGATACTTTTTATACGAAATATATGTTGCTCTTATAATTAGCCTAATTTTTAAATTCATAGGAATATGTATATATGGTTTTTGACAAAATTTCTGTAATGTATTTTTAACATTACCCAGCGTTTAAAGAAAATAAAATTAAAATAATAATATCCCTTACATTTTAAGAAAATATTAAAAAGGCTACATAGTACGTTTTGCATATGTTGTATGTACATTTTTTCCACATGCAGAATTTACTGTTGATTGTGATTTTACTTGTTCATATATTGTTAGTAAAGTGTTGTTCTATTTTAGCTCAATTGTAGGCCATGTCTTGATAAATAAATTTGTTGCTAAAAAATGTATACATGGAAAAGATGGACAAAACCGGGCCGTGTGAAGGCGGGTCCAGCAGTGGATCAAACGATCATCCCCCCCACACAGGGAAACCCCCTTTTTACTGGGAAGTCTGGGAAGGAATTTATATTTAAGGAAAATCGGCCGAATAAAGATGGTGACATGCGGGAAATGAAGTAAGAAAAGTTATTTCAATATATTATATATTTCCTGTAAATAACAAGTGGTGTTATTTTGTACATTGGTGGATTATGTACCTCTGTAATCATTAGTCCATTTGGCTAATGCATGTATATTTACAATCTTGATGGTGCAATATATCTTTTGCCCTTTATACTTTCTCAAATGTCAGCTTTAACCCTCCTTTGCAAAAATTTAGATTTTAACATACCCCACCTCAAAAATCAGCTTTAACACAATTCCCCCACAAAGTCTACTTTAACGCCCCCCCCCCCCCCAATCTTCCCAGCATGGATTATTTATTGGCGCGAGTCCAGAACGTTCACATTGCCGATGAAGCCAGGAATGAAGCTGAAACGCTCATTAACGATTGGCTGAATGAAAAGATAATCACTGAACTGACCGGCGACGAAAATCAAGATGAAAATCTGTAAGTTTTTGTGGGAACGGGTGAAAATCATTTAATATATAAGGATATTCATGTTTATCTTTGTGAATGGGAAAACAAAGGGGGTTAACACACAATTGTCAGATCACCTCATGCCCACAGCTATTGTTGTGTGTGAATGTATGACTCACATGTTTATTTAAATTAGTCAAACCTATTAATTCGCTGGGTTCATGCAATGTCCGTTAAGGACACAGACGACTAGCTAACGACCAGCTTCAAACATTTTCGTCTAAAACAGTGGTTCTTAAACTTGTTGGAGGTACCGAACCCTGCAAGTTTTATGCGGGCATTCACCGAACCCTTCGTTGAAATTCAAAATATATCTGTTAAAAAACTTGAGCCTAAAGTGAACTTATCCTAATCTCCGCTGAACCCCTGATACTGACTCATCGAACCCCTGGGGTTCGATCGAACCAGTTTAAGAACCACTGGGTCTAAAAGGTGACATACTAACCCACCAAGCTAATCTCTCGGACAATTAAATTGATTAGTTTTGGTGGTGATCCTAAATGGCATTTATTTTGGAAAAGTAATTATTGGACAACATAATCCAGTCAAAATATCAGTGTACATCTGAACCACAGTAAAACTTTTTATCACAAAAGGTGTTCTGAACCTTAAAAAAGATTAAAAGTCACTGATTTCCGGTGTTAGGCTGTAGGTTCTGGTACGACTAATCATTGGTTTTGGCTTGTCCACATTTTGCTTGATTGTGTCCCTGGACAAAGATATTGACTGGGTTGGATTAAAATAGCCTGTTCATAGGATAGGATATGTTAATTATGTGTATCTCTGTGAATGAGAAAATGCAAGCCAGCCTAGCCTAAGCAACCTAACTGATGCAATTGTCCAGGTTATTAAACTCCATTTTTTACTTCAACCCATAGAAACAACACTAGATTAGTATCATATGATAAACACTAGATAGTAACCAGTGGTTTAATGGGTTAGACAAATAGATTAGAAATGTATGCGGTGTTAAAAAATACCGTAGTACGTAGGTGCTACATGGAACTTTAGGTCGCCATTTCGATTTGGTAGAAACCCATCATTCTACTGGTTTCTGGCAATGTCCGTTAAGTGACTTGACTGACTCGCTGTCGAATAGTTTCAAACCTGCAACCTTTCGGTTGAAAGACAACGTACCAATGAACCAAGGTAATCGGTTGGATTATCCTAACACCTTAGGGTAAACTCAGGATTAGTATCTTATCCATATTTGTAATCGGTCGCTTTGTTTTCACAGACCCGTGGTTTCAGCCAACCTCCCTCCAAATGCTGCTCCAATCAAACCAACATCATGGTACAATGATAGTGATACATTCCTACAAGAATACCTTGTTAAGCAGGGCTGCGCTCCGGTACCTGATAACAATGAAAATGACATTGATGTTTACGCAGTTGATCAAGAAACTGCTGTTAGCTCTGTTTTAAACCGCTTTATGCAGAAACCTCTGGATAGCTCCAAGTTATCAAAAGATCTAGGCTTGGACAAGAAAAAGAAATTGAAAAGAGTAAAAGACCCAGTTGTTACAATGGAAATGAGACACCAGCAGGTTAAAAATTTAATATTTTGAAATGTTGAATTATTTTTTTGCAAATTATAAAAAAAGAGCATGTTCCACTAACCAATTTGTTATGATTTTACCACTTTATTCCAGAAACAATTAATTTACATTTTTACTAAATTATGTACACTTTACCTAGCATTTGATGAATAAATCGATTTGTATCATTAAATTAGGAAATGAGCTGAAAGTGACGTAGCTTAATACTGTGAAGGAAATTGTGCATAAAGTCACTGTTACCAGGTAAAGGAGGCTCGACAAAGAAGACAGGAAGAAATATTGAAACGACGTGAAAAGGTTTATAAACAAAAGGAAGCTGAGAGGTTGGCCGAACAAATGGTGAAACAGGAGGAAAAACGAAAAGTAAATTAAGTTTTGATTTTTTTTACTTCTTGAAAAGATATTGCAAACGGAAAGTGGGAAAAATGATATATCACACACTATCAAAATAAAATTTTGGAATATATATGGACGCAGTCATAAAATTGAATTTGTAATCATTTGTTTTAGATGCCCTAACCTGACTGGGGGAAGTAAGTGTTTAAACAAATTCCCATGTTTTAATGATTATTATTTGCCAACCTTGGTCCTTTCCTGTTTTTTAGTGTGTTTTTTCATTCCAGTGGTATAAAGAATTTATAAAAGTTTAGTCCAATTTTTTAATCTTTCCAATTTATAAATTTTGATAAATTTTAAGTCCAGTTATTATTTGTTTCCTTTTGATAAACGACATAAAACTTAAATAAAGGGGTTAGGGTATACCAAGTCCCCATAATCATACACCTCACGCCCACAGTCGGGTTTCCCAAGCTATTACAGTGTGTTGTGTGTGATTGAGACATTCTTTAAATTTGGTAGAACTTATTATTCAATTAAATTTAGGCAATGTCTGTAAAGTGCCTTGCCCAAGGACACAACTTACTAGCTGGTGACCAGTTTCACACCTGCAACTTACCAGTGGAGCAATCAACAAATGAAGACACCCCATAAATTTTCCCAATATCCATTAATATTTAAACATGATGTGACTAATAATATGTTATTAACTTCTCATTGTTAGCTTTATTCAACTATGTATTTAAACCAGCAATGGGCAACATTTGTCCGTTAAGGGATTATAACCAAACCCTGTAACTAAGACAGGGTTCGAATTAAGGGATCGCGAATCGCTATTCGCGAACCGTTTTTTAAAGTTCGCGAATTACAAAATTTAACAAAATCGCGAAAATATAAATTACCTTTACTAATTTCGCGCACTTTTAATAATAAATCATCAACACGTTAATATAACATTGTTTGCCTTTAACATAACATTTAACAATGGAATTACTATTACATTTATTTACCTTACCTTTACTTTGCATTATTGACACATAATAAGCATTTATATTACAATTTACAACGCAACAATAGCCATTATGGGTTAATATACCACGATTTCTTTATTTATGATTGGCGGAGATGCGACACACCTCTTTATAATAAGGTTATATGGTGTTTTAACAAGTAAGATTACTCGTTTCAAAGGCTTCGTTTCGTCGATATTCGTCCTATCCTACACGCATTAACTCACGACACGTTTATTGTAGTTTATCATTACTACTATATAACGGTACTGTTTACTTAATGAATTATCTTTCTGGCTTTAAAGATTAGTTTGAGAGGTTCTAAAACCGCATTCTAAGGCAATTTAACATGGGTAATGCGCGAAAATGATTTTCTCCTAACCCACGCATTTCGCGAATCGTTTCAAAATCGTTAATTCGAACCCTGTAAGATATTGAATACTATTTATCTAATAATCCGGCCCACCAAGAACTTTATTTTCCACATCTGGCCCGCCGACTAGAAGTTTTTCAATTCCAAGACAGTGGTTAAATTGGTAATCCACACCATCACTGTACTAAATGCCACAATGCATTAGCGCATTATTTATCACAGTTTTGTAGCACGCTTAATCTGCATGCAGCTCGTGTAACATTTATTAGTTTGTTTCGTGTATAACACAAGTTGGGTGGGTTACCATTTTAACCTTTGTAATATTTTAACCTTTGTAATATTTTAACCTTTGTAATATTTTAACCTTTGTAATATTTTAACCTTTGTAATATTTTAACCTTTGTAATATTTTAACCTTTGTAATATTTTAGATAACTAGTTGTGATAACACAAGTCGCGTATAACTCCCTGTCTCCTCCAGCTTCAACAAGCGAGGATAGAAGAGGAGGAGATACAGAAGGAGATGCTGAGGATCAGGAGGGAGATGTTGGAGAGGAAGAGGAGGGAAGCCAAGGAGATGGAGATGCGACTTAACGTCGTGAATATCGAACCACCTGGGCCAGGTTGGGATGTTTGTACATGTGGGGGGTGCAAAGCCATTACAAATTATCTCGTATGCACAGTCGGGGTACCAGGACAACTGCAGTGTTGTGTATTGTTTTATACATCATATAATGTCAGCTGCATGTTTTTACAAAGACTTGACTGGAATGTGGCTTGCGTTGCTTTTAAGATTACTTGTTTATTTGTTTTATATCCGATCTAATCGGATGACTAGTATTGGTTTGTTTATCTTATGTTTTCTTTCCATTAAGTTTCTTTTTAGGAGCGCTGCTTATAGGAAATCGTATTAATGAAGGTTGCAATAATTCAGTGGTGTTGAATGAGCTGTTTTAACATCTTTGTATATTACAATCTAACACACAGGCAATCGTCAGATTACCTCACGCCCACCGTCGGTTACCGCGGCTATAACAGTGTGTTCTGTATAATTAATAAGTCCTTTAATTTAGTAGAACCTATTAATTAATTCGCTGGGTTTAGGCAATGTCCGTTAAGTGCCTTACCAAAGAAAACCACAGACTAGTTAACGACCAGTTTCGAATCTACAATCTTTCAGCTGAAAGGCGACGCACTAACCCACCACATTAATCTGTTGATTACTTGACTTTTTCTTCTCAGCCATTCAAGATGATAAAGTTCCAGAAGTGAAGTCGAAAGTCGAAGTTGTAAGTGCTAAACAAGATTCCGAATCTACTAGTAATAAGTAAGTACGAAGTATGATTTTGACTTTCTCTAATCTTTGGGTGGCGGGATCGCAACCAGCCAGTGGTGGTTTTATGTTTTTATTAAAAAAATTGGAAAACTTTTTAAATCAAAATTATTTTACGCTTTAAAAAATCAAGTGTGCGTTAAAAGGGAATCGGCTTTAAAAAGGGTTGCCCGAAAAGTATGGGCCATAGTGGAAAAAAAATTAACGAAAACGTTTTTATAAATGGACACATCGAAAAAAATATTTCCATGTTTTTTATATTTGAGGATAATGGGGCTCTTGGACCGGTACCTCTAAATACTACAGGATCGCTTGGACCGCTTGGATCACATGAAGAGCTTGGATCGCTTACTATACTTCGTAATTAACAAAGCCATGATATTAATGTTAGGGTTGGGGTTAAAGTTAGTTCTGGGGTTGAGATTACTGTTTAGGACAGGGTTAGAACTACTTTTCATAGCAATCTAAGGGATCCAAGCGGTACAAGCGGTCCTGTAGTATTTAGAGGCACCCCTCTCGGTCAGTGTGAACCAACGAAAAAAAAAACAAATATAGAAAAAAACATTTGAAATATATAATTTTTACTGTGGACATGGAAATTCCAAAATACTTCTATTCCTGAAGATGTGAAACACTTTATCAGGATGTTTTTTTCAGAATCAAACAATCTCATGAACTTGATTCGAAAATATTTAAAATGCAGCAATTACATTCGCGAAGAATATTAAAACAGTGTTTCAGTGCTTGGTTTATACTCGTTCTTAAAAGGGAGGCTGATTTGGGTGAGTTTTGACTTGAAAAACCATGTGTAATAGAATATTACACAAATAAGAATCACAGCCATAAAGTAAAGATTTGCCGTGTGATAACGTTCTTTTGGCCAATTTGCGAGGTAATCTAACGATTACATGTGTGATAACTATTTTGTGTTTTCCATTTCACGAGTATAAAACCTCTATTCAAGGGATGAAACCACACACATAATAATCCATAAAACCCATTATAAACCATGAGTAATGCTACAAGATAGTTGCAAATCATCCACAAATGCAGACCAATAAAATTTTTAACCAAATATTTATGTTTTGGTCTTTATATATTTCATTTATATTTACGTCAACCAACTCATATAATAACAAACCCACACGAGTTTCAACCTGGTTAAATGCCCAACAGCCATAACTACCTTCACACACACAACAGGCAAAGCAAAAGCAATGAGTGATTGGAACAACTTGCTACGCACATGGACGGCATGGAGAAGGTATACCTTGGAACAAATTGTGCAACGGGACACCAACCAACACCAGGTTAGTATTTCCGGCCGGTTAATCTGGAGGTTAAGTGCGTCGCCTTTCATTCGAAAGGTTGCGGGTGCGAAACTGGTCGCTAGCTAGTTAGTTACGTGTCTAAAAAAGAAGGGTCGTGTCTACCATAAAGAACACACTGCAATAGCTCCGGTAACCCGACGATGGGCGCGAGGTGATCTAACGATTGCCCGTGTGTTAACCCCCTTGGTTTTCCCATTCATGGGGATAAACATGAATATCCTATCTTATCCTATTTAATCATGTTTGGGAATAAATTATGAAACTGCATTTAATATGCCGGTATTGGTAAGTTGGTTAAGGTAAATTACACTCTAATTGGTAGGGTATTTAAGATTCTAATCTTTAATATTTAAACATTTATGTATATTTGTGGAATTGGTTTGATACCTGGGATACTCATCTTTAACGGGAGAATAGTCATGTTTATGGATGAGGGTTAACCTATGTACCAATCTGACAAATCATCAAATGTGTTTAAATTGTCAAGTTAGTGGAGTTATTTAAATGTGTTAAATGTGTAACAAATGCCTAAGTACATTGCCCAAGGATAATTTCAAACTAATAAAATAGACTTAAAGAGTAAGCTAATATATTTTTTTAAATAATTTAGTAAATTAAAATAGAATTGTATGTTTGTTTGATTAAATAACTGGAATTTTAAAATGTTATCATTGTTGTCAACTAAAACAATTAAGTTTCCCAATTTTTCGAATTTAAAAAAAAAAATTTTTCAAAAATTCTACGAATAAAATTCATTTTCCACTACAAGCGCCTTATTTGAACTACAATAATCAAAAATAACTTTAAATCAATTTCCATTCGAGTCAATTTGAACATTGATTGTGGAAAGGGTATACAATTTATAGCTACCAATGACTTAACCGGTCCCATCCCCAGATTTACCTGCAACAGTTGAGACTCAAAGAGACTCGAGCACTAAAAGGCCATCGTTCCAAATTACTCCACAAAACCTTTGCTGCTTGGAAAAGG
>CH001990.1:667488-701950 GCA_000149265.1 Ciona savignyi
AACAGCAGCAAGCTTCTGCTAAACTGGCTTTGAGAAAGCAGCTAGAGAAAACGCTGCTTGAGATTCCACCCCCAAAACCTCCTCCACCAGAAATCAGCTTCCTTCCCAGCGCTGCAAGCAATGAGTTTATCTGTCTCATTGGATTAGAAGAAGTTGTCAGTAAAATCCAACAGTTGCAGTCAAAGTCAAATAATAAAACCGATGAAAGTACGCTTCCCCCTTTCAGTTGTATGCAGTGTGAGAAGGACTTTAGTCCGTTGTGGAAAGTCAATGCAGATGGGGATTGTGTGATGTGTCTGCAGTGTGTGATGTCAAATCAGAAACGTGCACTGAAAGCCGAACACACAAACAGATTAAAAACCGCGTTTGTGAAAGCGCTGCAGCAGGAACAAGAAATCGAACAGAAGATGCAAAAACAACAATCTTCAGAGAAGTTAAGCTCCAGCAACGATTCACTGGAAGCGGCAGTGGTTGCTGCCGCAAATCAACTCCAAAAACAACAACAAATTAAGAAAATCCAGGAGGATCAACTTCGACAACATCAACAGCTCCTTCAAAGAGCGCAGCAACAAATCCAACATCGAAACTTCGCGAACTTTCGTCCGACCGCTCAGCAGATACGCAACGCGATGCCGCAAGTCCAGTTTGGCTTCAACCAAAGCGAGAAACACTCTTCATCTAAAAGCGCCGCCGATCGGCAATTCCTACTCGACATGATGCCCAATAGAGGATCGAGTTCTAATTCATCTTCTTCAAGTTGGAAGTAAACAACGACAATTTGACCATAAAAAACATCAGATGTGTTTTTTTCAAAGTTCTTTTCCTGGTATTTCCATATTGTCGAACTGTGCATAAAAAATTTAGGCAATCTCTGTATATATATACCACATAATGTGTCATTGTCAATTGTAAACCATATTGATTTTCAATCTTACAAAACTTAAAATTGAAATATAATACTGGCTCAATATCAAAATTCTGTTTTAGGAATATTATAATTGTTGTTTGTAAATTTTATATGTAAATTTAAAAACTATTATCAACGTATTCAGGCCAGTTTTTCCACTAAGTTTTAAACTGCAGTGTGCAAAACTAAGTGGTGTAAATTGCAACGATAAATGTGCCCGATACCTGTGATAAAAATGCTGCAACTTCATTTTCTAGTTTAAAACATGTTTAAGTTCAACTAATTTTTATGTCCTATTTTAATTCTCATGTTTATCACCTTTTGAAATAATTTATTAATACCATATTTGGCATCTATACTGTTTAAACCATGTACATGGTTATCAATGTTCTAACAGATAAATGGCTGGCTCGTTGAATAAGCTTCATTTTATGGTGTCGTTGCAGAAAATATGAAGTTGTGATTAAATATTTTTGATATGAGTTTGAAAATCACTCTATCGGTTGGGGCAACCCGGCACCCTGTCGAGCTCCCGTCAGACGCAACAGTCGGTGATTTAATGAAAGTTGTCGCTGAAAAATGCAAGATCACCGCTGAGAACCAGAAACTTATCCACAGAGGGGTTACGATCACCGGTGATCCGGATAAACTGCTTGGAGATTGCGACGTCAAATCGAGGAGCAGAATCATGGTGATCGGGAAGAGATACGATGAAGGGGAAGGAGTTGCTCTTCACAACTTGGAGATGGTGGAAAGAGATTTCCAGAAAGTCGTGCAAACTTTCACCGACCTGCAAGAGCAATTCGACAGCATACAGAAAGGATTTATCGGACAGGAACATAAAAATAAAGCGTTAAAGCAGGTTAAAAAGAAACTTTTAGCGTCTTCTGATGTGTTACTGAAGACTCTTGAGACAATGGACGAGATGGTTCTGGGTTCGGAACTCCAAAACGCTCGTAAAAACCGTAAAATACTGGTGGATAAAATTCAAACTTCATTGACTGGGTTTGATAAACTGGTAGCGATGGTTGATCAGTTAATAGTTGACCAGTGATTTACGTATTTGCAAACATCGTTAGTTTGATTTTATGGAGCATAATACATTGAATTCTCTAACAAAAACGGTAAAGGAAATATAGTGCTTTTCTTAATATTGTGTCTTTACGAAATAATGCTAAACTCTTCCAACAGTTTGCTGCATCTTTGAGCAAAACACCTACCAGACATAATTTAAACCCAGTTTAATTATGGGTTTATCGGTAACTGCACGTTGCAAAACTACCATGTAATTCATCTATATGAAAAGCCATTGATCTAATTGCCGTTGTTGATATAAAACCATTTCCATGTTATACTTTCAGCCTACCAATATGGACAAACTTTAGTTTTCTAACCTATTCTGTCATAATAAGCAATATATTGATTTTATTTGTTACTTGGTATATGTTATGTTTTAGTCTTTGCAATTTTATCCTGTCCATATTTATCAAGTGTTTCGAAAGTTTGCTTCAATTTAACGAATCGGTCTAATAACCGTCATTTTAAAAGTTTAGATAAGCATAGTATTGAACAACAAGCTTTTACGATTTGCCGATTGACATTTTCACGGAAAATGGTTGTGGTTGGATGTCGCGTGCTTGCCGACCAAATCTTGTCAGTTTGTACGGTCGTTCGGCTGGTTAACGCGACCATTTCTATACAAAAAGTGACAAAATACCAAAAAGTAAAAAAAATGACAAAAAACCTCTTAGGTCGGGGAGAAAATCAACCTGTTGTAAAAAAACGGAATATTGTATAATAGCTGTACTAGATCTGGATTAATCGATAATAATCTCGTTTGACCTAATTTTGTAGAGATATATACTGCAATATGCGCATTTGGCCACATCTGTCCGACCGATTAGTCTGGTGGGTTAGTGTGACGCTGTTAGAATAGGATATTTATGTTTATCCCCGTGAATGGGAAAACCCAGGGGATTAACACTCGGGCAATCGTCAGATTACCTCGCACCCACCGTCGGGTTACCGAAGCTATTTCAGTGTGTTGTATATGATTTACACGTTCCTTCAATTCGGTAGAACCCACTAATCCGCTAGGTTCAGGCAATGTCCTTAAAGTTAGGGGGTTAAAGTGCCTTGCCTAAGGACACAATTGACTAGCTAGCGACCAGTTTCGCACCTGCAACCTTTCGATTGAAAGGCGACGCATCTAGCCGGGCAGACTGTTCAACCGAAGGGTTGCAGATTCGAAACTAATCGCTAGCTAGTCGGTTGTGGTAGTAGAAGAAATAGCCTAGCATATAAGTCTGCTTAAATTAAACCACACGGTAGCCAGAAAATATTAGGGAAAGCTTCCTTTTAGTTTATATAACCGTTTTGAAATCGACCAAAATAATTCACCATCGTTAAAATCATTTTTAGCAAACATTTACAACGGTAAGTTTATTTATTTCTTGCCCTCCGTATTAAATAACAGCAAATTAAACACAAAACAAACAGTTGTTTAAGCACGCATTTAAAAAAGAATATAAAAATTTAGAGAATAATATAAAATGTAATTTTGACCAGTTTTTCAAGCAATTAAAAATCTTTCCCAAGAGAACAACCGACTGCTTGTGAGCAGCTGGTTTATTATGGTCGTGTGCGCCGTCCGTAAAACGGTGGTGGGTTTATTTTGCCAGGGATGTTTTTCCGGTCAAGGTTTCCCCAAGGCCGTTTTTGTAGTAAATTGGTATATGTATCAGTCGCGTTAATCATTAGGCCAAAATTTTTTTTTTTACTGAGCCAAGTTTCGAACCCATGATGGGCGGTTCACTTGGACCGTTTTTGTGTATTAGTCGGTATATGTATCGGTCGCGTAACCATTTGGCCACACGACCGTACATTTGCCAGAAATTTTTTTTTTTTTTTTTTTACCGGGCTAAGTGTCGAACCGATGATGGGCTCGTCACTAGGACCGTTTTTTGTATAAGAGTCGATATATGTATCGGTGCCGGTAACCATTCGGCCACACGACCGTACATTTGCCAGGAATTTTAAATGTGTGTTTCTCATGCGACTAAATATATCACCATCTAGCGACCAGATTCGAACCTTCCCCTGTTCCGCAAACGTGCGACGCACTAACCCACTAAACAGTGTGTCAGACAAGCTCTTATTGCAATAACATTTACTGATGGTACTGTCTCCCAAATATGTACCCATATTCTGTATAAAGAGGAAATAACGTATCGGTTGAATGTTGGTTCACAAAACTAATTAAAGTTCTATGCACAGCAAATATCCCAGCGGATTAATGGTTTCTACTAAATTGAAGGAACGTGTCCATCATACGCAACACACCGGAATAGCTCCGGTAACCTGACGATTGCCTGTGTGGTAATGCCTCATGCGACAATAAATAAACATAAATATCCTACCCAAACACACACAACACAGTTAAAGTGAATAAAATTAAATCTTTCCGTACTTCCGTTTTCAATAATTTTATTAACATGTTTACAAATGAACCCAATATCTATTTATATATATCCGTGTATTAAGCATCAAAGTATCCTTAGCTTTAGCCGTATAGAATGTCACCCAAATTAGTTAAAGTGGGACCATTCTCGAGTACGATCAAAAAGAGGGTCTTCAAATCAATAAAAAGGGGTCCAACAATCAAATTAGGTCCATTAAATCAACCAAAAGGGGTCCAACAATCAAAAGTGTCCATCCGGGTTAGTACAATCCAGGTGGTCCTGGCTCCCCGGGAATTGGAACTTCCATGGGAGGACCTGGTGGGCCGTTGAGATTGGAGAGAAAATATCCGGGATCGTTATCTTCAAGGAGTTTTGTCAGCAAAGTATCAAACGACAAATCATTGGTTGGAGCGCCGTCATCCGTGGCGGATGCTTGCACAACAAACAAGAGAGCTATAAAAACCAGCCACATTCTTTTGTCGTAAGATATTTAATTACTTTAAATAAAGAAGGCAACTACTGACCGGGTACCTTAAAACAAAACAAGATAACTTAAAACAAAACAGGCGCAAGTTAGCTGTAACAAACGTATAGATCAATAGGACAGGATAGGATAGCATTGGATATATTACCTCGCACCCACCGTCGAGTTACCGGAGCTATTGCAGTGTGTTGTGTATAATTTACATACTCCTTCAATTTGGTAAAACCCATTAGTTCGCTGGGTTCAGGCAATGTCAGTTAAGTGCCCTGCCAAAAGACTAACTATATAGATATGCTAATCTGGTTATTTCGTAAATAATCTGACGAGACTGGACTATTAAAAAAATACAGTCTATTAAAGTTCATGTGTACTGGAATATATATATACCAGAACTGAACAGCACAGTGGTAAAACTAATGGTGTCCTGCATACACATTGAATATCTTATTTGTCCCAAGCGGCAACCAAACTACTCCACGTGGTACGGACTGCTTATATTACCAAACCATAAGCGATTAAATTCTAATCGTTCTAATCATTAGAACAATATAGTAAAGCGGCATATGTTTGTGAAGTGTTCTTAGAAACCGGAAATCGGTTATGTATTGTTCTACAAGAGGGCTATTATAACCAGAACATTTTGTCCGGAAATTATACTTAGGCCAGCGGTTCCCAAACTTTTTTGTTGGCGGCGCCTTTTGTAAACTTATTAAACCTTGCGGCTCCCTCATAAAGCCAAAATTTTCAAACTGCATGTATTGTATATCCAGACTATAGCATGCATTTGGATAACCATTCAAATTCTTTAAAACTATTCACTAAACTACTAAAGTGACAAAATAAATGCAAAGCAGTTATTTGACAAACCATTATTCGAAAACAATGCCCTGTTAGGCAGCAAATAGTGGCAGATAACACCGAACAATGGATTTTAACAAGTAAAACGAATACTGTATGTCAGTGTGTGGGGCTGCACACCAGACTCAAACATCTCCAATTAACGTTTTACTGGTGTAATACACATGTACTGTTTTTTGTAAGAAAAACAATAAATGCAGCACCTTCCGCATGCTTTCGCGGCGCCCCTGGAAAAGTCTCGCGGCTCCCCAGGGCGCCGCGGCGCCCCAGTTTGGGAACCGCTGACTTAGGCTATATATGGTTGATTGTAGACATCGTAAGATCCACTTAGAATCTCATATAAGAAATAAATAACTTAAATCTTGTTTTAGTTAATTCACGAGTGTATTCATCCCACTCACATATTGATTTCACTCGTTTTTATTTCTTTTCTTTTTTGCGTCACGCTGGTGACAGGCATGTCAGGTGGCCAGGAGAATGCAATGGGGCAAATCCAACCAGGTTATAACTTCCAGGAATGCTAACTAACATGTTCTTAGTTTTCCACGACCTTAAAATTTACAAAAAAATACAAGAGAAATTCCCGTTCGGTATACTAAAATATTAATCAATAAGAAACATATATAGCGAAATAGGCTTTAAAATAGTGGTGGTTAACACGTGGTTGACACTCTATAGTTTAAATCCCTTTATCAGTTTATACATCTACAACTGTCTTTAAAAAAAAGGCGTAAATAGTTTTGTCCACTCCAAAAATATCGACTGTCAAAGAATTTCGGCAGCGAAATAAAAACCCCCCACTATTACCTATAATAAGTCTCTCGGAAATTGCTTTCGGAGTATTTTCACATAATACGGTTACGCACATTGGTATCATTTCCACTTTACATTACTTTTTTTATGAATTAGAAATCCTATTCTAGCCATCTCTCCCCCTGATTTCCCGCCAAATATCTCTTTTATCTTGGCGCGCTTTTTTCTGCGTCATTTGAATATCGCTTAGTTATGTCATCGGTAAAAATGTTTTAAAAGGTTAGAATACTCATGTTTATTTTCGTGAATGGGAAAACGCAATGGGCGTTAACACCCGGGCAATCTTCAGATCACCTCGAGCCCACGGTCGAGTAACCGTGCCATTGTAGTGTCTTAAAGTAAACTAGCATGATCACCTTCGAAATTGAAAGGAACCCATAATTACGGATTTTAAAACAAGAAAACGGCTATGTAGCTGTACATAAAACGTTTGCAGCGGTACAGAAAAACGAAAAGTTGCTACGATGATGAAAACATCCTACCCATGCACAGCACGATCATCTAATGTAATGACTTCCCTTGTAGAATGTTTGTATCACATCGTATCCTTAACAGCCACATATCAATATTAATTGTATTATAGGGGAAAAGTGGGTAAAATGGGCCACGTGGGTAAAATGGGCCCCCTCCAATTTTCAATATATTTTGAAGAATAAAAATTTGCTGCAAGAACCAGTGTCAGTATATCAAATTATGGAATCTCTAAACCGAAGTTTGAGCGTGAAATCACCAAACTCAATGTTTTCTGCAGCTATTTCGGTTTGAGAAGGTCTGAATCTAAATTTGCAATTTTTGTTTTCTGCTAATATATAATAGAAAAGATCAAATACTAAAATAACTTTTACTGTAGTTAAATAGAACTATATAGCCTAGACCTACTTTTACTGGTAGAAATAAAACTTCTTTTAAAAAAAATTTTTTATAGAGATTTTAAGTCGTATGTTGGCACCTGTCTAATATGGGCCCCCTGTGTTCATTTGGTAACCAACGGGGCTAGACTTAGCATTAACAGTACTAAAGGGCTAGACTTAGCACTAACAGTCATATTATGTGTTTCACAATAAACTAAACGGGTTTTCTAAATGCTATTAATAACATGAATTGATAGTTATGCTTCCACTAAACTAGCAAGGTGTTATTGCATTAGTATACTAGTAACTGGGTATTAAATAAAAAGTAATTGCTGTAATCCAAAGTGTTAAATTAATAAAAAAAAACTACATCATAAAAATAAAAGTAATAACATTGTTTATATGGAAAGCGAATATTGATACTGTTATCTGGCGAAATGTTAATGTCGAAAACGGGCCGGGGCCACATTTTAGACTACACCCTTGTCTAAAATGGGCCACTAACGAAATATTTTTCTTTGTTGATAAAATATATTTAACAAAAATTATTAGAAAGTTAACATGTTATGTGTGAAGACTTTGGTATTAGGTGACACCACATGAAAAACTTAAGTCCAGCGGGCTTTATATCAGTAAAAAATCCGATTTGCAACTAAAGGGCCCATTTTACCCACTCTTCCCCTATGTTCTTTTTTACCAGTAGTGTTACTGAATGTATTTATTCATTCTGAATAAGATTAGAGGAAGATTTCAAAACACATCAGAACGTCGTAAGAGGTGGATGTTGACAGAGTTTGGGAATTTACAACTTTTTAAATCGATTCCATTCATAATAAATTAAACACCTATTTTATACCGTTTTATAACAAAATATATTTACTATTATGCTTTATGCTCGATGCGACTTTTGGTTTAAGATTTGAACAAATTTACGCGTATTTACATTAAAACCTTCTAACGACAACTTTCATTTTTTAAACCAACTCGCTTCACGCATGTTTAATAAAACAGAACACTTTAAGATTAGTTTTAAAATTTATTTGGCTTCCAATAAAACTGGACACGATATTGAATCGACCGATCTATGAAAACACAGTGTTATAAAATCCATTCGGGTGGTTTCAAAAGTTTATAAATATACATAAATCAACAGTTACCATCTTACAAGTATTAGATGTCCAATTCTTGCTCATCGTATGCAGCATGCCTATCTGTAATAATAATGGCAAGCGTAAATAATTGTCAGGTTGAAATAAATAACATGGTATGAATGCATTTGTAGCAACCCAATGGGGTCCATTAGATAGCATAAGGGACAGGATAGAATATTCATGTTTATCCCAGTGAATGGGAAAACCAAGGGGGTTAACACACAGGCAATCGTCAGATCACCTCGCGCCCACCGTCGGGTTACCGGAGCTATTGCAGTGTGTTGTGTATGATTGAGACGTTTCTTCAATTAAGTAGAACCCATTTTCCGTTTAGATCAGGCAATATCCTCTAAGTTTCTTGCCCAAGGACAACCGACTAGCTAGCGACTAGTATCGAAACTGCAACCCTTCGGCTAAAAGGCGACTCCGACTAATTAAGTTTGACAGTTTGCATGACAGTTCTGTGAGGTAAATAACTATTCGATTCGGTCGGTATTACATCCAACATCTAAATCACCTAGCCGGACTTATTCGAAGATAAATATAATATCGATCAAAACAACGTGGGAACAGTAATGAAATAAGGCCTGAACATACCTGAAGGTTGTACGGAATCCTGTGCTTCGTTGTACCAGGGGCGGTGGCGTCGGCGGAATGTAGAACCACGACGCGCATCGGTTTCTGCGCTCAGCACCACAAGCGCAATGGCAAGCATAAGTACCAGAAGTGACTTGTTCATCTGAAAAATTTACCGTAAATATCCCTTAAGAAAAGAATATAAAACGCTTACCTATGTAGTTCGCTCAACGAATGTTTTTCTTTCAGCAAGTTTATTCTATTTATACCCAACACGGCACATTGGGCTTTTCCTGTATCCTCTTTTGAGTGATTGACAGCTATGAAAGGAGGTTTGCCACAACAGGACGTAATCTGTTGTGGAGTCGTGAAATGGTATTTTCTTAAAAGCTTCAAAGGGAAATTATACGATCGTGAAAGGGAAATTATACGATCGTGCTGCACATGGTTATAATCTTTATAACAGGCTGGGAGTTATTGGAAGAACTTTATAACAGAATGTAATCTGTTGTGAAATCGTAAAACGATTCAAAAGATTCTTCGAATAAATCTGTTTTGAAATTCGGTTGAAACACAAATTATTTCATTAGTTTATTTTAACCGACGAAAGTTTGAACCAATGATGCCTTAGCCCCAAAACTGTTTTTTATAGATGGTATATTTATCAGTTGTGAAAACCTTTCGGGTTATCGAAGCTATTGCATTGTGTTGTGTATGAATAACATGTTCCTTTAATCTGATAGAACCCATTAATACACTGGGTTCAAGCAAATTTTTGTTAAGTGTCTTGCTCAAGGACACCACCGACTAGCTGGTGACCAGTTTCGAAGCTGCGACCTTTTAGTTGACACGCGACGCACTAATCCACCAGACTATTTGGAATTTTGAGAGTTTGGCTTTGATTATGAGCAAACGGCCATGCAGTGGTGCAGAAGACGTTTGCAGCGGTGCAGAAGACGTTTGCAGCGGTGCAGAAAAAACGAAAACAATTTTCTACGATAATGGTGAAAACATCCTACCCATGCACAGCACGATCATCTAAGGACTTCCCTTTAGATTCTTTTAGAAAATTCCTTAACGAATCCACAACATTCTGTTATGCTAAACGCTACCAAACACGCTTTAAAAATATCCTTCCAATGATCCTGCCAATGCACGATCCTTTGAATACTTTCCTTTCAGAATTTCCCAGGAAAACCTTTTCACGATTCTATAACAGATTACGTCCTGTTGTGAAGCCAAACTATGAGATCTTTTTATAGCTGTCAATCAAAAGATGATAAAGTTCTTGGCACGTGCTCAGCTATGAAAGTAGAATAACTTTGCTGAAGTAAACGCAAACTTGTGAAAACGAAGTACAATGGTAAGAAATTATAATCGATATGTTAATACACTCGATGTGTTATCCCATATCTATTGGTATGCAAAAGTTCTTAAGAATTTTAATTTTACAAAGCCAAGTTTTCACGATGAACTCACAACTGGGAAGGTTTTTGTATAGGAGTCGGTATAAGGATTGGTCGCATTTACCATTTGGCCAAATGTTCTATACAATTGTTTATTTTACCGGACGAAGGTTTGAACCCATGATGGAATCAGCCCTAAAGCTGTTTTTTTATACAGATGTGATATGTATCGGTTGCAATAACCATTCGGCCACACGACCTTGTCAAAAGTTTTAAATAATGTCCTCGTTGTATAGCGCCACTTATCGAGTATAGCGAGATCTATCGAATTTGATGTGATATTAGTGTTTTTATCTGTGAATGGGAAAATCAAGGAGGTTAACACACAAGCAATCGCCAAATCACCTCGCACCCATCGTCGGGTTACCGGAGCTATTGAAGTGGGTTGTGTATGATTCAGACGTTCCTTCAATTTGATAAAACCCATTAATCTGCAGAGTTCAGGAAAGTTTTTGTTAAGTGTCTTGCCCAAGGACACAACCGACTAGTTGGTGACCAGTTTTGAAGCGAGGAACCTTCGCTTAAAATTCGACCCACTATAAACCACCAGACCAATGAGAATTTTAAAAAGTTTGACTTTGATTACAAGGAAACGTGCAGAAAAACGAAAACAAGTTTCTACGATGATGAAAATATCCTACCCATGCACAGCACGATCATCTAATGACCTCCCTTGTAGAATGTTTGTATCACATCGTATTCTTAACAACCACATATCAATATTAATTGTATTAAATGTTCTTTTTTACCAGTAGTGTTACTGAATGTATTTATTCGTTTTGAATAAGATTAGAGAAAGATTTCAAAACACATCAGAACGACGTAAGAGGTAGATGTTGGCAGAGTTTGGAAATTTACAACTTTTTAAATCGATTCCATTCATAATAAATTCAACACCTATTTTATACCGTTTTATAACAAAATAGAGTTACTGCCATGCTTTATGCTCGATGCGACTTTCGGTTTGAGGTTTGAACAAGTTTACGCTATGTACATTAAAACCTTCTTACGACAACTTTCATTTTTATACCAACTCGCGTCACGCATATGTAATAACAACAGAACACTTCAAGGTTGCATTTTATAATTTATTTCATTTCCAATGAAACTGGACACGATATTGAATCGACTGTTCTGTAAACAAACACAGGGTTATGAAATTCATTCGACAGGTTTAAAAGCTTGTAACTGTACATAAATCAAAAATTGCCATCTTACAAGTATTAGTTGTCCAGTTGTTGCTCATAGTATACATCTACAGCATCGGTATCTGTAATGATAATGACGCGGGGAAATGAATGGTCAGGTTGGAATGAATAACATGGTTAGAATGTATTTTTAACGACTAAATGGGATCCATTGGATAGCATAGCCATAGAGGATAGGATAGGATGTTTATGTTTATCCCCGGTATTGTCAAAACCAGGGGGTTAACACACAATCAATCGTCAGAACACCTCGCGCCCATCGTCGGGTACCAGAGCTATTTGTGTATGATTAAGACGTTCGTTTAATTCAGTACAACCCCATTATTCCGTTGGTGTCAGGCAATGTCCTCTAAGTTTCTTGCCCAAGAACACAACCGAATAGCTAGCGACTAGTATCGAATCTGCAACTCTTTGACTAAAAGGTGACTCCGACTAATTAAGTTTGGCAGTTTTAATGACAATTCTGTGAGGTAAATAACTATTGGTATTACAGGCAACATCTACATCACCTGGCCATACTTATTTGACAAATGACCAAATATTGTTCAAAATTACGTGGCAACATTAGTGCAATACAGCATACCTGAAGATTGTACAGAAACCTGTGCTTCGTTGTAGCGGCGTCTGCGGCGGCGTCTGCGGCTTATACGACGACGACGACGACTCCACAACGCGTCGGTTTCTGCGCTCAGCACCACAAGCGCAATGGCAAGCATAAGTACGAGAAGTGACTTGTTCATCTAAAAAATCTACCGTAAATATCCGTTAAAAACTTAAATACAAAACTCTTACCTTTGTAGTTCGTATATACGAATGTGTTTCTTTCAGCAAGTTTATTCTATTTATACCCAACACGGCACATCGGGCTTTTCCTGTATCTTCTTCTGAGTGATTGACAGCTATGAAAATAGCTTTAGGTTTGCCATAACAGGACGTAATCTGTTGCGGAGTCATGAAATGGTCTTTGCTTCAAAGCTTCTGAAAGGGAAGTGATCATACGTTCGTGCAACTCATAGGATCTTTTCAAAACGGGACTGGGAGCTCTTGGAGGAACTTCATGACAGGTTGTAATGTTTAGGAGATTCTTTAAATATATCTGTTTTGAACTTTTGTTGAAACACAAATTATTTCATTAGTTTATTTTACCGAAGTTATTTTATTTTACCGGACGAAGGTTTGAACTAATGATGGCCTTAGCCCCAAAACTGCTTTTTTATGGATGGTATATTTAACGGTTGTGATCTATTGCAGTGTGTTGTGTATGATCGGAGCTATTGCAGTGTGTTGTGTATGATCGTAGCTATTGCAGTGTGTTGTGTATGATCGAGACGTTCCTTCAAATTAATAGAACCCATTAATACGCCGGGTTCAAGCAAAGTTCCGTTAAGTGTCTTCCTCAAGGACACCACCGACTAGCTGGTGACCAGTTTCAAAGCTGCGACTTTTCGGTTGACACGCGACGCACTAATCCACCAGACTATTTGGAATTTTGAGAGTTTGGCTTTGATTATGAGCAAACGGCCATGCAGTGGTGCAGAAGACGTTTGCAGCGGTGCAGAAAAAACGAAAACAATTTGCTACAACGTTTTGAAAACATCCTACCCATGCACAGCACGATCATCTAATGACTTCCCTTGTAGACTCTTCTAGAAAAATCCTTAACGATTTCACAACATCCTGTTATGCTAGGAGCAACCAAACACGTTTTGAAAATATCCCGCCAATAATCCTGTCAATGCACGATCCTTTGAATATTTCCCTTTCAGAATTTCCCAGGAAAACCTTTTCACGATTCTATATCAGATTACGTCCTGTTGTGAAGCCAAACTATGAGATCTTTTTATAGCTGTCAATCAAAAGATGATAAAGTTCTTGAGACGTGCTCAGCTATGAAAGTAGAATAACTTTGCTGAATAAACGCAAATTTGTGAAAACGAAGTACAATGGTAAGAAATTATAATCGATATGTTAATACACTCGATGTGTTATCCCATATCTATTGGTATGCAAAAGTTCTTAAGAATTTTAATTTTACAAAGCCAAGTTTCCACGATGAACTCACAACTGGGAAGGTTTTTGTATAGGAGTCGGTATAAGGATTGGTCGCATTTACCATTTGGCCAAATGTTCTATACAATTGTTTATTTTACCGGACGAAGGTTTGAACCCATGATGGAATCAGCCCTAAAGCTGTTTTTTTATACAGATGTTATATGTATCGGTTGCAATAACCATTCGGCCACACGACCTTGTCAAAAGTTTTAAATAATGTCCTCGTTGTATAGCGCCACTTATCGAGTATAGCGAGATATATCGAATTTGATGTGATATTAGTGTTTTTATCTGTGAATGGGAAAACCAAGCAGGTTAACACACAAGCAATCGTCAAATCACCTCGCACCCATCGTCGGGTTACCGGAGCTATTGAAGTGGGTTGTGTATTCAATTTGATAAAACCCATTAATCTGCAGAGTTCAGAAAAGTTTTTGTTAAGTGTCTTGCCCAAGGACACAACCGACTAGTTGGAGACCAGTTTCGAAGCGAGGACCCTTCGCTTAAAATTTTGGAAATTTACAATAAATCGATTTCATTTATAATAAACTCCACACCTATTTTATACCGTTTTATAACAAAATATAGTTACTGCCATATTTTATGCTTAATACGACTTTTGGTTTGAGGTTTTGAATAAGTTTACGCGTATGTACATTAAAACCTTTTTACGACAACTTCCATTTTTATACCAACTCGCGTCACGCATATGTAATAACAACAGAACACTTCAAGGTTACATTTTATAATTTATTTGATTTCCAATGAAACTGGACACGATATTGAATCGACTGTTCTGTGAATAAAACACAGGATTATGAAATCCATTCGACCAAGTTTGTAACTGTACACAAATTACAAGTTGCCATCTTACAAGTATTAGTTGTCCAGTTGTTGCTCATTGTCTTCATCTGCAGCATCTGTATCTGTAATAATAATGACGCGGGGAAATGAATGGTCAGGTTGGAATGAATAACATGGTTTGAATGTATTTCTAACGACTAAATGAGATCCATTGGATAGCATAGGGGATAGGATATTTGTGTTTATCCCAGTGAATGGGAAAACCAGGGTGGTTAACACACAGTCAATCGTCAGATCACCTTGCGCCCACCGTCGGGTTATCGGAGCTATTACAGAGTGTTGTGTATGATTCAGACCTTTTTGCAATTTAGTACAAAACTTTATTCCGCTAATTATTAAGACGCATCCACCAAACTAATCCATCGGATTAGATCCAAGTAACAACCGTAAGAAACGCAGCCATTAAGTTTGGCAGTTTGAGCGACAATTCTGTGAGGTAAATAACTATTCGATCGGTATTACAGCCAACATCTAAATCACCTGCACACACTTATCTGACAAATGACCAAATATCGATCGAAACTACGTGGCAACAGTAGTGCAATACAGCATACCTGAAGATTGTACAGAATCCTGTGCTTCGTTGTACCAGCGTCTACGGCGGCGTCTGCGGCTTATACGACGACGACGCGTCCACGCGTCGGTTTCTGCGCTCAGCACCACAAGCGCAATGGCAAGCATAAGTACGAGAAGTGACTTGTTCATCTAAAATATTTACCATAAATATTCGTTAAAAACTAGAATATAAAACTCTTACCTTTGTAGTTCGTTCCCACGAATGTGTTTTTCCAGAAAGTTTATTCTATTTATACCCAAAACGGCAGATTGAGCTTTTCCTGTCTTCGCCTCTTTTGAGTGATTGACAGCTATGAAAAGAACTCTAGGTTTGCCATAACAGGATGTAATCTGTTGTGAAGTCGTGAAGTCGTTATTTTATTCAAAGCTTCTGAAAGGGAAGTGATTATACGATCAAGCTACACATTGGATCTTTTCAAAACGGGAATGGGATCTCTTGGAAGAACTCCATGACATAATGTAATCTGATGTGAAATCGCAAAAAGATCTGGGAGATTTTACGATTTAATCGGTTTTAAAATTTCTTTAAAACACAAATTAATTTATTTGTTTATTTTACCGAACAAAGGTTTAAACTCATGATGGCCCCTGTCCTAAAATTGTTATAATACAGATGGTATATGTATCGGTTGTGATAAACTTTTGGGTTATAGGAGCTGGGTTCAGGCAGCGTCGGGTTACCGGTGCTATTGAAGTGTGTTGTGTATGATTTAGACGTTCCTTCAACGTGATAGAACCCATTAATACGCTGGGTACAAGCAAATTTCCGTTAATTGTCTTGCTCAAGGACACAACCGACTAGCTGGTGACCAGTTTCGTAGCTGCAAACTTTCGGTTGAAAGGCGACGCAATAACTCACCAGACTAATAGAAGGTATTTTAAAAAGTTTAACTTTGATTACGAGAAAACGGCTATGCAGCGGTGCAGAAGACGTTTACAGCGGTGCAGAAAAACGAAAACAATTTGCTACAATGATGAAAACATCCTACCCATGCACAGCACGATCATCTAATGACTTCCCTTGTAGAATCTTCTAGAAAAATCCTTCACGATTTCACAATATCCTGTTATGCTATTAGCAACCAAACACGTTTTAAAATATCCTGCCAATTATCCTGCCAAAGCACGATCCTTTGAAAACTTTCCTTTCAGAATTTCCCAGAAAAACCTTTTTACGATTTTATTACAGATTACGTCCTGTTGCAAAGCCAAACTATGGGATCTTTTTATAGCTGTCAATCAAAGATGATAGAGTTCTTGTCACGTGCTATGAAAATGGGATAACTTTGCTAGAAAAACACAAATTTGTGAAAAGGAACTCCAATTGTTAGAAATTATACACAATGTGTTATCTCATGGCAAATTTCCGTTAAGTGTTTTGCTCAAGGACACAATCGACTAGCTGGTGACTAGTTTCGAACCCTGCGTACCTATAGTATGAAACTCGACGCACTAATTCACCAGACTAATAGGAGGTATTTTAAAAAGTTTGACTTTGATTACGAGCAAACGGCCTATGCAGCGGTGCAGAAGACGTTTGCAGCGGTGCAGAAAAACGGAAACCAATTTGCTACGATGCTGAAAACATCCTTACCCATGCACAGCACGATCATCTAATGACTTTCCTTTAGATTCTATTAGAAAATTCCTTAACGAATCCACAACATCCTGTTATGCTAAACGCTACCAAACACGCTTTAAAAATATCCTTCCAATGATCCTGCCAATGCACGATCCTTTGAATACTTCCCTTTCAGAATTTCCCAGAAAATCGTTTTCACGATTCTATATCAGATTACGTCCTGTTGTGAAGCCAAACTATGGGATGTTTTTATAGCTGTCAATCAAAAAATGATAAAGTTCTTGGCACGTGCTTTGCTATGAAAATGGAATAACTTTGCTAAAAAAACACGAATTTGTGAAAACGAACTACAATAGTTAGAAATTATATACGATTTGTTATCTCATGGCAAATTGTCCTTGAATGTTTTGCCCAAGGACTCAAGCGACTAGCTGGTGACCAGTTTCGAACCTGCGACCTATAGTATGAAACTCGACGCACTAATCCACCAGACTTATAGGAGGTATTTTAAAAAGTTTGACTTTGATTACGAGAAAACGGCCATGCAGCGGTGCAGAAGACGTTTACAGCGGTGCAGAAAAACGATAAAAATTTGCTTCAACGCTTTGAAAACATCCCACACATGCACAGCACGATCATCTAAGGACTTCCCTTTAGATTCTTGTAGAAAAATCCTTCACGATTTCACCACATCCTGTTATGCTGAGAGCAACCAAACACGTTTTAAAATATCCTTCCAATAATCCTGTCAATGCACGATCCTTTGAATACTTCCCTTTCAGAATTTCCCAGGAAAACCTTTTCACGATTCTATATCAGATTACGTCCTGTTGTGAAGCCAAACTATGAGATCTTTTTATAGCTGTCAATCAAAAGATGATAAAGTTCTTGAGACGTGCTCAGCTATGAAAGTAGAATAACTTTGCTGAATAAACGCAAATTTGTGAAAACGAAGTACAATGGTAAGAAATTATAATCGATATGTTAATACACTCGATGTGTTATCCCATATCTATTGGTATGCAAAAGTTCTTAAGAATTTTAATTTTACAAAGCCAAGTTTCCACGATGAACTCACAACTGGGAAGGTTTTTGTATAGGAGTCGGTATAAGGATTGGTCGCATTTACCATTTGGCCAAATGTTCTATACAATTGTTTATTTTACCGGACGAAGGTTTGAACCCATGATGGAATCAGCCCTAAAGCTGTTTTTTTTATACAGATGTTATATGTATCGGTTGCAATAACCATTCGGCCACACGACCTTGTCAAAAGTTTTAAATAATGTCCTCGTTGTATAGCGCCACTTATCGAGTATAGCGAGATATATCGAATTTGATGTGATATTAGTGTTTTTATCTGTGAATGGGAAAACCAAGCAGGTTAACACACAAGCAATCGTCAAATCAACTCGCACCCATCGTCGGGTTACCGGAGCTATTGAAGTGGGTTGTGTATTCAATTTGATAAAACCCATTAATCTGCAGAGTTCAGGAAAGTTTTTGTTAAGTGTCTTGCCCAAGGACACAACCGACTAGTTGGAGACCAGTTTCGAAGCGAGGACCCTTCGCTTAAAATTTTGGAAATTTACAATAAATCGATTTCATTTATAATAAACTCCACACCTATTTTATACCGTTTTATAACAAAATATAGTTACTGTCATATTTTATGCTTAATACGACTTTTGGTTTGAGGTTTAGAATAAGTTTACGCGTATGTACATTAAAACCTTTTTACGACAACTTCCATTTTTATACCAACTCGCGTCACGCATATGTAATAACAACAGAACACTTCAAGGTTACATTTTATAATTTATTTGATTTCCAATGAAACTGGACACGATATTGAATCGACTGTTCTGTAAACAAACACAGGGTTATGAAATTCATTCGACAGGTTTAAAAGCTTGTAACTGTACATAAATCAAAAATTGCCATCTTACAAGTATTAGTTGTCCAGTTGTTTCTCATAGTATACATCTACAGCATCGGTATCTGTAATGATAATGACGCGGGGAAATGAATGGTCAGGTTGGAATGAATAACATGGTTATAATGTATTTTTAACGACCCAATGGGATCCATTGGATAGCTTAGCTATAGAGGATAGAATAGGATGTTTATGTTTATCCCCGGTATTGTCAAAACCAGGGGGTTAACACACAATCAATGGTCAGATCACCTCGCGCCCACCGTCGGGTACCAGAGCTATTTGTGTATGATTAAGACGTTCGTTTAATTCAGTAGAACCCATTATTCCGTTGGGATCAGGCAATGTTCTCTAAGTTCCTTGCCCAAGGAAACAACCGACTAGCTAGCGACTAGTATCGAATCTGAAACCCTTTGGCTAAAATGCGACTTCGAAAATAATTAAGTTTGGCAGTTTGAATGGCAATTCTGTGAGGTATATAACTTTTCGATCGGTAGTACAGCAAACATGTAAATCACCTGGCTATATTTATTAACCCAAATGATTATATATTGATCAAAACAATGTGGCAACAGTAGTGCAATACAGCGTACCTGAAGATTGTACAGAATCCTGAGGTTGGTTGTTCCAGCGGCGGCGTCTGCGGCGTACACGACGACGACCCCACACCGCGTCGGTTTCTGCGCTCAGCATCACAAGCGCAATGGCAAGCATAAGAACGAGAAGTGACTTGTTCATCTAAAAACCTACCGTAAATATTCGTTAAAAATTAGAATATAAAACTCTTACCTTTGTAGTTCGCTTTAACGAATGTGTTTGTTTCAGCAAGTTTATTCTATTTATACCCAAAACGGCCGATTGGGCTTTTCCTGTATCCTCTTTTGAGTGATTGACAGCCATGACAATAGCTTTAGGTTTGCCATAACAGGACGTAATCTGTTGTGGAGTCGTGAAATAGTCTTTGCTTCAAAGCCTCTGAAAGGAAGGTGATCATACGATCGTGCTACAGATAGGATCGTTTCAAAACGGGATTGGGATCTCTTGGAAGAACTTTATGACAGAATGTAATCTGTTGTGAAATCGTAAAAAAGATTCAAAAGATTCTTCGAATAAATCTGTTTTGAAATTCGGTTGAAACACAAATTATTTCATTAGTTTATTTTAACCGACGAAGGTTTGAACCAATGATGGCCTTAGCCCCAAAACTGTTTTTTATATAGATGGTATATTTATCAGCTGTGAAAACCTTTCGGGTTATCGAAGCTATTGCATTGTGTTGTGTATGAATAACATGTTCCTTTAATTTGATAGAACCCATTAATACACTGGGTTCAAGCAAAATTTCGTTAAGTGTCTTGCTCAAGGACACCATCGACTAGCTGGTGACCAGTTTCGAAGCTGCGACCTTTTAGTTGACACGCGACGCACTAATCCACCAGACTATTTGGAATTTTGAGAGTTTGGCTTTGATTATGAGCAAACGACCATGCAGCGGTGCAGAAGACGTTTGTAGCGGTGCAGAAAAACGAAAATAATTTTCTACGATGGTGGTGAAAACATCCTACCCATGCACAGCACGATCATCTAATGACTTCCCTTTAGATTCTTTTAGAAAATTCCTTAACGAATCCACAACATCCTGTTATGCTAAACGCTACCAAACACGCTTTAAAATATCCTGTCAATGATTCTGCCAATGCACGATCCTTTGAATACTTCCCTTTCAGAATTTCCCAGGAAAACGTTTTCACGATTCTCTAACAGATTACGTCCTGTTGTGAAGCCAAACTATGAGATCTTTTTATAGCTGTCAATCAAAAGATGATAAAGTTCTTGGCACGTGCTCAGCTATGAAAGTAGAATAACTTTGCTGAATAAACGCAAACTTGTGAAAACGAAGTACAATGGTAAGAAATTATAATCGATATGTTAATACACTCGATGTGTTATCCCATATCTATTGGTATGCAAAAGTTCTTAAGAATTTTAATTTTACAAAGCCAAGTTTCCACGATGAACTCACAACTGGGAAGGTTTTTGTATAGGAGTCGGTATAAGGATTGGTCGCATTTACCATTTGGCCAAATGTTCTATACAATTGTTTATTTTACCGGACGAAGGTTTGAACCCATGATGGAATCAGCCCTAAAGCTGTTTTTTTATACAGATGTTATATGTATCGGTTGCAATAACCATTCGGCCACACGACCTTGTCAAAAGTTTTAAATAATGTCCTCGTTGTATAGCGCCACTTATCGAGTATAGCGAGATATATCGAATTTGATGTGATATTAGTGTTTTTATCTGTGAATGGGAAAACCAAGCAGGTTAACACACAAGCAATCGTCAAATCACCTCGCACCCATCGTCGGGTTACCGGAGCTATTGAAGTGGGTTGTGTATTCAATTTGATAAAACCCATTAATCTGCAGAGTTCAGGAAAGTTTTTGTTAAGTGTCTTGCCCAAGGACACAACCGACTAGTTGGAGACCAGTTTCGAAGCGAAGACCCTTCGCTTAAAATTTCAGAAATTTACAATAAATCGATTTCATTTATAATAAACTCCACACCTATTTTATACCGTTTTATAACAAAATATAGTTACTGCCATATTTTATGCTTAATACGACTTTTGGTTTGAGGTTTGCACAAGTTTACGCGTATGTACATTAAAACCTTTTTACGACAACTTCCATTTTTATACCAACTCGCGTCACGCATATGTAATAACAACAGAACACTTCAAGGTTATATTTTATAATTTATTTGACTTCCAATGAAACTGGACACGATATTGAATCGACTGATCTGTAAAAAACACAGGATTATGAAATTCATTCGACAGGTTTAAAAGCTTGTAACTGTACATAAATCAAAAATTGCCATCTTACAAGTATTAGTTGTCCAGTTGTTGCTCATTGTCTTCATCTGCAGCATCTGTATCTGTATTAATAATGACGCGGGGAAATGAATGGTCAGGTTGGAATGAATAACATGGTTAGAATGTATTTCTAACGACTAAATGCGATCCATTGGATAGCATGGGGGATAGGATATTTGTGTTTATCCCAGTGAATGGGAAAACCAGGGTGGTTAACACACAGTCAATCGTCAGATCACCTTGCGCCCACCGTCGGGTTATCGGAGCTATTACAGAGTGTTGTGTATGATTCAGACCTTTTTGCAATTTAGTACAAAACTTTATTCCGCTAATTATTAAGACGCATCCACCAAACTAATCCATCGGATTATATCCAAGTAACAACCGTAAGAAACGCAGCCTTTAAGTTTGGCAGTTTGAGCGACAATTCTGTGAGATAAATAACTATTCGATCGGTATTACAGCCAACATCTAAATCACCTGCACACACTTATCTGACAAATGACCAAATATCGATCAAAACTACGTGGCAACAGTAGTGCAATACGACATACCTAAAGATTGTACAGAATCCTGAGGTTCGTTGTTCCAGCGGCGGCGCCTGCGGCGGACACGACGACGACGCCACGCGTCGGTTTCTGCGCTCAGCATCACAAGCGCAATGACAAGCATAAGTACGAGAAGTGACTTGTTCATCTGAAAAATCTACCGTAAATATCCGTTAAAAACTAGAATATAAAACTCTTACCTTTGTAGTTCGCTTTAACGAATGTGTTTGTTTCAGCAAGTTTATTCTATTTATACCCAAAACGGCAGATTGGGCTTTTCCTGTATCCTCTTTTGAGTGATTGACAGCCATGACAATAGCTATAGGTTTGCCATAACAGGACGTAATCTGTTGTGGAGTCGTGAAATGGTCTTTGCTTCAAAGCCTCTGAAAGGGAAGTGATCATACGATCGTGCTACAGATAGGATCGTTTCAAAACGGGATTGGGATCTCTTGGAAGAACTTTATGACAGAATGTAATCTGTTGTGAAATCGTAAAACGAATCAGGAGATTCTTTAAATATATCTGTTTAGAACTTTTGTTGAAACACAAATTATTTCATTGGTTTATTTTACCGGACGAAGGTTTGAACCAATGATGGCCTTAAGCACCAAAACTGTTTTTTATATAGATGGTATATTTATCAGTTGTGAAAACCTTTCGGGTTATCGAAGCTATTGCATTGTGTTGTGTATGAATAACATGTTCCTTTAATTTGATAGAACCCATTAATACACTGGGTTCAAGCAAATTTTCGTTAATTGTCTTGCTCAAGGACACCACCGACTAGCTGGTGACCAGTTTCGAAGCTGCGACCTTTTAGTTGACACGCGACGCACTAATCCACCAGACTATTGGGAATTTTGAGAGTTTGGCTTTGATTATGAGCAAACGGCTATGCAGCGGTGCAGAAGACGTTTGCAGCGGTGCAGAAAAACGAAAACAATTTTCTACGATAGTGGTGAAAACATCCTACCCATGCACAGCACGATCATCTAAGGACTTCCCTTTAGATTCTATTAGAAAATTCCTTAACGAATCCACAACATCCCGTTATGCTAAACGCTACCAAACACGCTTTAAAAATATCCTTCCAATGATCCTGCCAATGCACGATCCTTTGAATACTTCCCTTTCAGAATTTCCCAGGAAAACCTTTTCACGATTCTATACCAGATTACGTCCTGTTGTGAAGCCAAACTATGAGATCTTTTTATAGCTGTCAATCAAAAAATGATAAAGTTCTTGGCACGTGCTTTGCTATGAAAATGGAATAACTTTGCTAAAAAAACACGAATTTGTGAAAACGAACTACAATGGTTAGAAATTATATACGATTTGTTATCTCATGGCAAATTGTCCTTGAATGTTTTGCCCAAGGACTCAAGCGACTAGCTGGTGACCAGTTTCGAACCTGCGACCTATAGTATGAAACTCGACGCACTAATCCACCAGACTTATGGGAGGTATTTTAAAAAGTTTGACTTTGATTACGAGAAAACGGCTAAGCAGCGGTGCAGAAGACGTTTGCAGCGGTGCAGATAAACGATAAAAATTTGCTTCAACGCTTTGAAAACATCCCACACATGCACAGCACGATCATCTAAGGACTTCCCTTTAGATTCTTGTAGAAAAATCCTTCACGATTTCACAACATCCTGTTATGCTGTGAGCTACCAAACACGTTTTGAAATATCCTTCCAATAATCCTGCCAATGCACAATCCTTTGAATACTTCCCTTTCAGAATTTCCCAGAAAATCGTTTTCACGTTTCTATAACAGATTACGTCCTGTTGTGAAGCCAAACTATGAGATCTTTTTATAGCTGTCAATCAAAAGATGATAAAGTTCTTGAGACGTGCTCAGCTATGAAAGTAGAAACATTGCTGAATAAATGCAAATTTGTGAAAACGAACTACAATGGTAAATAATTATAATCGATATGTTAATACACTCGATGTGTTATCCCATATCTATTGATATGCAAAAGTTTTAAAGAATTTTAATTTTACCAAGCCAAGTTCCCACGATGAACTCACAACTGGGAAGGTTTTTGTGTAGGAGTCGGTATAAGGATTGGTCGCATTTACCATTTGGCCAAATGTTCTAAACCAGGGGTTCTTAAACTGGGGGGCGCGCTCCCTTGGGGGGCGTGGAAGCTTCTCAAGGGGGGCGCGAGCATGACAGTGACATATTGCAGGGTTCGAATTAACGATTTTGAAACGATTCGCGAAATGCGTGGGATACGAGAAAATCGTTTTCGCGCTTTAGCTATGTTAAATTGCCTTATAATGCGGTTTCAGAACCTCTCAAACTAATCTTTAAAGCCAGAAAGATAATCCATTAAGCAACAGTACTGTTATTAAGTAGTAATGATAAACTACAATAAACGTGTCGTGAGTTAATGCGTGTAGGATAGGACGAATATCGACGAAACTAAGCCTTTGAAACGAGTAATCTTACTTGTTAAAACACCATATAACCTTATTATAAAGAGGTTTGTCGCATCTCCGCCAATCATAAATAAAGGAATCGTGGTATATTAACGCATAATGGCTATTGTTGCGTCGTGATAGAAATGCTTATTATGCGTCAATAATACAAAGTAAAAGCAAGGTAAATAAATGTAATTGTAATTCCATTGTTAAATGTTATGTTGAAGGCAAAATATGTTATATTGTGTTGATGATTTATTATTAAAGTGTGCGAAATCAGTAACGGTAATTTATATTTTCGCGATTTTGTTAAATATTGTAATTCGCGAAGTTTAAAAAACGGTTCGCGAATAGCGATTCGCGATCCCTTGCATCCTTCGTCACACTAAGCAGGGTAATGGCAAATAAATTATTGCTCTATTTTTCGTAAATTTGATTTTTGAGTAGGTAAGGCGTGAGCATGAATCACAAATCTCAAGGGGGGCGCGACTGAAAAAGTTTAAGAACCACTGTTCTAAACTATTGTTTATTTTACCGGACGAAGGTTTGAACCCATGATGGAATCAGCCCTAAAGCTGTTTTTTTATACAGATGTTATATGTATCGGTTGCAATAACCATTCGGCCACACGACCTTGCCAAAAGTTTTAAATAATGTCCTCGTTGTATAGCGCCACTTATCGAGTATAGCGAGATTTATCGAATTTAACATGATATTAGTGTTTTTATCTGTGAATGGGAAAATCAAGAAGGTTAACACACAAGCAATCGTCAAATCACCTCGCACCCATTGTCGTATTACCGGAGCTATTGAAGTGAGTTGTGTATGATTCAGACGTTTCTTCAATCTGACAAAACCCATTAATCTGCGTTCAGGGAAGTTTTTGTTAAGTGTCTTGCCCAAGGACACAACCGACTAGTTGGTGACCAGTTTCGAAGCGAGGAACCTTCGCTTAAAATTCGCCCCCTATAAACCACCAGACTAATGAGAATTTAAAAAAGTTTGACTTTGATTACAAGGAAACGTGCAGAAAAACGAAAACAAGTTTCTACGATGATGAAAATATCCTACCCATGCACAGCACGATTAGTTAATACCTTCTCTTGTAGAATATTTGTTTAACAACCACATATCAATATTACTTGTATTAACTGTTCTTTCTTACTAGAAGTGTTACTTAATGTATTTATTCGTTCTGAATAAGATTAGAGGAAGATTTCAAAACAAATCAGAACGTCGTAAGGGGAAATGTTGACAGAGTTTGAAAATTTACAACTTTTTAAATCGATTCCATTCATAATAAATTCAACACCTATTTTATAACGCTTTTTAACAACATATAGTTACTGCCATGCTCGATGCGACTTTCGGTTTGAGGTTTAAACAAGTTTACGCGTATGTACATAAAAACATTCTTACGACAACTTCCATTTTTATACCAACTCGCGTCACGCATATGTAATAACAACAGAACACTTCAAGGTTGCATTTTATAATTTATTTCATTTCCAATGAAACTGGACACGATATTGAATCGACTGTTCTGTGAATAAAACACATGATTATGAAATCCATTCGACCAAGCTTGTAACTGTACACAAATTAAAAGTTGCCATCTTACAAGTATTAGTTGTCCAGTTGTTACTCATTGTCTTCATCTGCAGCATCTGTATCTGTAATAATAATGACGCGGGGAAATGAATGGTCAGGTTGGAATGAATAACATGGTTAGAATGTATTTCTAACGACTAAATGGGATCCATTGGATAGCATAGGGGATAGGATATTTGTGTTTATCCCAGTGAATGGGAAAACCAGGGTGGTTAACACACAGTCAATCGTCAGATCACCTCGCGCCCACCGTCGGGTTATCGGAGCTATTACAGAGTGTTGTGTACGATTCAGACCTTTTTGCAATTTAGTACAAAACTTTATTCCGCTAATTATTAAGACGCATACACCAAACTAATCCATCGGATTAGATCCAAGTAACAACCGTAAGAAACGCAGCCATTAAGTTTGGCAGTTTGAGCGACAATTCTGTGAGATAAATAACTATTCGATCGGTATTACAGCCAACATCTAAATCACCTGCACACACTTATCTGACAAATGACCAAATACTGATCGAAACTACGTGGCAATAGTAGCGCAATACAGCATACCTAAAGATTGTACAGAATCCTGTGCTTCGTTGTACCAGCGTCTACCGCGGCGTCTGCGGCTTACACGACGACGACGCGTCCACGCGTCGGTTTCTGCGCTCAGCACCACAAGCGCAATGGCAAGCATAAGTACGAGAAGTGACTTGTTCATCTAAACTATTTACCATAGATATTCGTTAAAAACTAGAATATAAAACTCTTACCTTTGTAGTTCGTTCCCACGAATGTGTTTTTCCAGAAAGTTTATTCTATTTATACCCAAAACGGCAGATTGAGCTTTTCCTGTCTTCTCCTCTTTTGAGTGATTGACAGCTATGAAAAGAACTCTAGGTTTGTCATAACAGGATGTAATCTGTTGTGAAGTCGTGAAGTCGTTATTTTATTCAAAGCTTCTGAAAGGGAAGTGATTATACGATCAAGCTACACATTGGATCTTTTCAAAACGGGAATGGGATCACTTGGAAGAACTCCATGACATAATGTAATCTGATGTGAAATCGCAAAAAGATCTGGGAGATTTTACGATTTAATCGGTTTTAAAATTTCTTAAAAACACAAATTAATTTATTTGTTTATTTTACCGAACAAAGGGTTTAAACTCATGATGGCCCCTGTCCTAAAATTGTTATAATACAGATGGTATATGTATCGGTTGTGATAAACTTTTGGGTTATAGGAGCTGGGTTCAGGCAGCGTCGGGTTACCGGTGCTATTGAAGTGTGTTGTGTATGATTTAGACGTTCCTTCAACGTGATAGAACCCAATAATACGCTGGGTACAAGCAAATTTCCGTTAATTGTCTTGCTCAAGGACACAACCGACTATCTAGCTGGTGACCAGTTTCGTAGCTGCAAACTTTCGGTTGAAAGGCGACGCAATAACTCACCAGACTAATAGAAGGTATTTTAAAAAGTTTAACTTTGATTACGAGAAAACGGCTATGCAGCGGTGCAGAAGACGTTTACAGCGGTGCAGAAAAACGAAAACAATTTGCTACAATGATGAAAACATCCTACCCATGCACAGCACGATCATCTAATGACTTCCCTTGTAGAATCTTCTAGAAAAATCCTTCACGATTTCACAATATCCTGTTATGCTATTAGCAACCAAACACGTTTTAAAATATCCTGCCAATTATCCTGCCAAAGCACGATCCTTTGAAAACTTTCCTTTCAGAATTTCCCAGAAAAACCTTTTTACGATTTTATTACAGATTACGTCCTGTTGTAAAGCCAAACTATGGGATCTTTTTATAGCTGTCAATCAAAGATGATAGAGTTCTTGTCACGTGCTATGAAAATGGGATAACTTTGCTAGAAAAACACAAATTTGTGAAAAGGAACTCCAATTGTTAGAAATTATACACAATGTGTTATCTCATAGCAAATTTCCGTTAAGTGTTTTGCCCAAGGACACAATCGACTAGCTGGTGACTAGTTTCGAACCTGCGACCTATAGTATGAAACTCGACGCACTAATTCACCAGACTAATAGGAGGTATTTTAAAAAGTTTGACTTTGATTACGAGAAAACGGCTATGCAGCGGTGCAGAAGACGTTTGCAGCGGTGCAGAAAAACGGAAACAATTTGCTACGATGCTGAAAACATCCTACCCATGCACAGCACGATCATCTAAGGACTTTCCTTGTAGAATTCTTCCAGAAAAATCCTTCACGAATCCACAACAGCCTGTTATACTAAGAGCAACCAAACACGTTTTGAAATATCCTGCCAACGCACGATTCTTTGAATACTTCCCTTTGAGAATTTTCCAGGAAAAAACTCTTCACGATTCTATAACAGATTACGTCCTGTTGTGAAGCCAAATTATGGGATCTTTTTAAAGCTGTCAATCAAAAGATGATAAAGTTCTTGGCACGTACTTTGCTATGAAAATAGAATAACTTTGAGAAACGCAAATTTGGGAAAACGAAGTACAATGATAAGAAATTATACTCGATGTGTTATCTCGTATCTATTGGTATGCAAAAGTTCTTAAGAATTTTAATTTTACCAAGCCAAATTTCCACAATGGACTCACAACTGGGAAGGTTTTTGTATAGGAGTCGGTATAAGGATTGGTCACATTTACAATTCGGCCAAATATTCTAAACATTTGTTTATTTTACCGGACGAAGGTTTGAACCCATGATGGCCTCAGCCCCAAAACTTTATTTTTTATTTAGATGGTATATGTATCGGTTGGGATAACCATTCGGCCACACGACCTTACCAAAAGTTTTAAATAATGGCCTCGTTGTAGAAACACTTATCAAGTATAGCGACATCTAGCGAATTTGATATGATATTACTCTATTTTCCCGTGAATGGGAAAACCAAGTGGGTTAACACACGAGCAATCGTCAGATCACCTTGCACCCATCGTCGGGTTACCGAAGCTATTACATTGCGTATGATTCAGACGTTCCTTTAATTTGGTAGAACCCATCATTCTGCAGTGTTCAGGCAAGTTTTCATTAAGTGTCTTGCCCAAAGACACAACCGACTAGTTGGTGACCACTTTCGAATCGAGGACCTTTCGCTTAAAATTCGACCCACTAAACCACCAGACTAATGGGAATTTTCAAGAGTTTGACTTTGATTAGACGCTATGCAGCGGTGCAGAAAATAGAAAACAATTTTCTACGATAGTGATGAAAATATCCTAACCATGCACAGCACGATCATCCAATGACTTCCATTGTGGAATCTTCGTATCAAATCATATCCTTAACAACCACATTCGATATTACATTTATTAAATGTTTTTTTCTTACCAGCAGTGTTACTAAATGTATTTATTCGTTCTGAATAAGATTAGAGGAAGGTTTCAAAACAAATCAGAACGTCGTAAGAGGTGGATGTTGGCAGAGTTTGGAAATTTACAACTTTTTAAATCGATTTCATTTATAATAAATTCAACACCTATTTTATGACGCTTTATAACAACATATATAGTTACTGCCATGCTTTATGCTCGATGCGACTTTCGGTTTGAGGTTTGCACAAGTTTACGCGTATGTACATTAAAACATTCTTACGACAACTTCCATTTTTATACCAACTCGCGTCACGCATATGTAATAACAACAGAACACTTCAAGGTTATATTTTATAATTTATTAGACTTCCAATGAAACTGGACACGATATTGAATCGACTGATCTGTAAAAAACACAGGATTATGAAATCCATTCGACAGGTTTAAAAGCTTGTAACTGTACATAAATCAAAAATTGCCATCTTACAAGTATTAGTTGTCCAGTTGTTGCTCATTGTCTTCATCTACATCATCTGTATCTGTAATAATAATGACGCGGGGAAATGAATGGTCAGGTTGGAATGAATAACCTGGTTAGAATGTATTTATAACGACTAAATGAGATCCATTGGATAGCATAGCCATAGAGGATAGGATAGGATGTTTATGTTTATCCCGTTATTGTCAAAACCAGGGGGTCAACACACAATCAATGGTCAGATCACCTCGCGCCCACCGTCGGGTACCAGAGCTATTTGTGTATGATTAAGACGTTCGTTTAATTCAGTACAACCTCATTATTCCGTTGGTGTCAGGCAATTTCCTCTAAGTTTCTTGCCCAAGAACACAACCGAATAGCTAGCGACTAGTATTGAATCTGCAACCCTTTGACTAAAAGGTGACTCCGACTAATTAAGTTTGGCAGTTTTAATAACAATTCTGTGAGGTAAATAACTATTCGATTTGATCGGTATTACAGCCAACATCTAAATTACCTGGCCATACTTATTTGACAAACGATCAAATATTGTGCGAAACTACGTGGCAACAGTAGTGCAATACAGCATACCTAAAGATTGTACAGAATCCTGTGCTTCGTTGTACCAGCGTCTACGGCGGCGTCTGCGGCTTATACGACGACGACGCGTCCACGCGTCGGTTTCTGCGCTCAGCACTACAAGCGCAACGGCAAGCATAAGTACGAGAAGTGACTTGTTCATCTGAAAAATCTATCATATAAATTCGTTAAAAACTAGAATATAAAACTCTTACCTTTGTAGTTCGCTTTAACGAATGTGTTTGTTTCAGCAAGTTTATTCTATTTATACCCAAAACGGCTGATTGGGCTTTTCCTGTATCCTCTTTTAAGTGATTGACAGCTATGAAAAGAGCTCTTGTTTTGCCAAAACAGGATGTAATCTGTCGTGGAGTCGTGAAATGGTCTTTGCTTCAAAGCTTCTGAAAGGGAAAAATCATACGTTCGTGCTACTCATAGGATCTTTTCAAAACAGGACTGGGAGCTCTTGGAAGAACTTTATGACATATTGTACTTTTCAGGAGATTCTTTAAATATATCTGTTTTGAACTTTTGTTGAAACACAAATTATTTCATTAGTTTATTTTACCGAAGTTACTTTATTTTACCGGACGAAGGTTTGAACCAATGATGGCCTTAGCCTCAAAACTGCTTTATTTATAGATGGTATATTTAACGGTTGTGATCTATTGCAGTGTGTTGTGTATGATCGGAGCTATTGCAGTGTGTTGTGTATGATCGAGACGTTCCTTCAAATTAATAGAACCCATTAATACGCCGGGTTCAAGCAAATTTCCGTTAAGTGTCTTCCTCAAGGACACCACCGACTAGCTGGTGACCAGTTTCAAAGCTGCGACTTTTCGGTTGACAGGCGACGCACTAATCCACCAGACTATTGGGAATTTTAAAGAGTTTGGCTTTGATTATGAGCAAACGGCCATGCAGCAGTGCAGAAGACGTTTGCAGCGGTGCAGAAAAAACGAAAACAATTTGCTACAACGTTTTGAAAATATCCTGCCAATGCACAGCACGATCATCTAATGACACCCCTTGTAGAATTTTCTAGAAAAATCCTTCACGATTTCACAACATCCTGTTATGCTAGGAGCAACCAAACACTCTTTGAAAATACCCTTCCAATGATCCTGCCAATGCACGATCCTTTAAATACTTCCCTTTCAGAATTTCCCAGGAAAACCTTTTCACGATTCTATAACAGATTACGTCCTGTTGTGAAGCCAAACTATGGGATCTTTTTATAGCTGTCAATCAAAAGATGATAAAGTTCTTGGCACGTGCTTTGCTATAAAAATGGAATAACTTTGCTAAAAAAACATAAATTTGTGAAAACTAACTACAATGGTTAGAAATTATACACGATTTGTTATCTCATGGCAAATTTTCCTTAAGTTTTTTGCTCAAGGACACAATCGATTAGCTGGTGGCCAGTTTCGAACCTGCAACCTATCGTATGAAACTCGACGCACTAATCCACCAGACTAATAGGAGGTATTTTAAAAAGTTTGACTTTAATTACAAGAAGACGGCTATGCAGCGGTGCAGAAAAACGAAAACAATTTTCTACGATGATGAAAACATCCTACCCATGCACAGCACGATCATCTAGTGACTTCCCTTAAAGAATCTTCTAGAAAAATCCTTCACGATTTCACATAATCCTGTTATGCTAAAAGCTACCAAACACGCTTTGAAAATTTCCTGTCAATGATCCTGCCAATGCACGATCCTCTGAATACTTCCCTTTCAGAATTTCCCAGGAAAACCTTTTCACGATTCTTTACCAGATTACGTCCTGTTGTGAAGCCAAACTATGAGATCTTTTTATAGCTGTCAATCAAAAGATGATAAAGTTCTTGGCACGAAGTTCTGGAGATAGCAATAGGTCCAGAAAAAGATTATCGGAGCTATTGCAGTGTGTTGTGTATTATTAAGACGTTTCTTTAATTTAGTAGAACCCATTAATTTGATGGGTTCAGGAAAATTTCCGTTAAGTGTCTTGCCCAAGGACACAACCGACTAGCTAGCGACTAGTTTCGAAGTTGCAACCCTTCGGCTAAAAGGCGACGCACTAAGCCACCAAGCTAAACATAATAAAATTACCGAATTTGCACCCTTGAAAAATGAATTAAATTTCGAATTAAAAAAAGAAATATAATAAAAATAAAGTTCATTTCATATCAAATCATAGTTAAATCTTATAAGCTTGAGAAAGGCAAATGTCTATACACCAATTAAGATTGGATCGTCTTCGCACTTGCTGAAAAGCGAATTTAGCATTTTAGGAAAATCGGAAATTATATTAGAATTAAAATCTGAACATGGACACATTTTACAAACAGATTAAAGAACGAATACATCATTGCTACTATTTTTACGCTTTAATTATAGCCTAATTAGACAACTAGAAGTATCTATTTGTCTAGGACTGCTGTAGTGCACATTTTCCATTGCTAATATTTGTTTATCAAAAGATCGTCGTTGAAATGATTAACTTGGTCAGTCAATCGTCAATTAGCCACCATTTATTGCGTTGCAGTGCCCACACCTGACAGAATGGAGAGTTCCGATTTTGTAGCCGCTAACCAACCCCAATTAGACCAGGCTTATACAAAGCAGCGATTCAGTGGTAAAGTGGTAGTGGTTACTGGTGGAGCATCTGGTATTGGATTTGCATCGGCTGAGCGCTTTGCAAGCGACGGTGCAAGTGTAGCAATATTAGACATTAACCAAAATGCGGGAGAGAAAGCAGAATGTTATTTGAAGAAACTAGGCTATAAAGTCAAGTTCTACAATTGCAATGTGGAAAACAGAGATGAATGTTTGGAAAAAGTCGAACAAGTAGCGAAAGATAATAATAACACAATTGATGCTGTGGTTAACTCTGCAGTTTACTTCGGTTCAAAAGGTAAGTTGGTGCAGCGTGTTATGCAGTGGATGATTGCAACTGGCAACCGCATGCCGCATACAATAAGCATATGTGTTTGGATCGCGACCGACACATGCAGTTCTATACAAAAAAAAAACGAAACTTAGCCCGGTAAAAAAAGTATAAATGTGTCTATCGCAGGTTTAAACAGTCGTAAGGAGGATTACGAAAAGAGTTTCGGGGTAAACGTGGTGAGAACGTCGAATATTGTACAAGCATGTCTTTCATTCATGGGGCCAGGTAAAGATTTGTCTCGTTTATTATGCTGTAAATATTGTTTGAAAAAAAGCATTTATTATAATTTTTACATGGCGATAACACTATTCACTCGAATACAGTTATAATTGTTAATAGAAAATTTTATATCAATTAACCATCTTCACTTTTTGGTTCCTACATTTACAATATCGTGCCTCCGAACGGTTCAGACAAACAAAATGCGACTGATTCATATACAGAATTTGACACAAAAAACGGTCTAAGGAATGGCCATATCCCTGCAAAAACTATTACCTGACAAAACATACTAAGTCAAGTTTTTAAGGGATATACCACCCCTCCCCCCTATCTCCTATATCAGGATCTTCAATAGTTTATAGGATCTTCAATAGTTTTCAGGATCTTAGGATAGGATAGGATAGGATAGGATAGGATATTCATGTTTATCCCCGTGAATGGGAAAACCTAGGGGGTTATCACACGGGCAATCGTCAGATCACCTCGCGCCCATCGTCGGGTTAACGGAGCTATTGCAGTGTGTTGTATATGATAGACACGTTCCTTCAATTTGGTAGAACCCATTAATCCGCTGGGTTCAGGCAATGTCCGTAGAGTGCCTTGCCCAAGGACACAACCGACTAGCTAGCGACCAGTTTCGCACCTGCAACCTTTCGATTGAAA
>CH001990.1:702050-717252 GCA_000149265.1 Ciona savignyi
ATTCTAAAACAACATACTTAACCAAATTTCGAGTTAACTGTGTACTGTTTTAAGGGATATATACAATCCCCCTACCCCCTATTTCAGGATCTTCAATAGTTAATATCAGTAGCACCGGTGGGAGTCGTGCCCAAGAAAACCGGTGGACTTATAGTTCGTCGAAAGGAGCCGTCAAATCACTGTCCAAACTCATGGCTCTGGATTTATCGAAACAAGGAATCAGAGTGAATTCGGTGGCACCTAGTTGGATATGGAGTCCAGAGGTAAGCATAGCGATGTAAGGATAGATGCAAATATAAAGGGCGTAACTATATAATATCGTCTATTACATGTATTAACTTTTACGGATGCACATATATAGTGCGTTATTTACATGTTGCGTATAACTTTTTTAATATACCTCTATGCTCGACCGGAACAAAAATGGCCCTCTCTTGGTAATGGTGTTTAAATAAGTGTTTTTCTGAGAACAATGGGGTTTATTTCTAAATGTTTGTGTTGCAAATTCTCCTGTGAGAAATTATAATATTATAATATTTATTGCACCGGTTGCACAAGACAACATCACACTGATCGTCACGACAAACGTCATATAACGCGAACGCCCTGTTTTATTGCGTTCGTGCCCATTGTCACTTTCAGTATAAATTTCCGTGTTTTGTTTTTACATACCAGTCCACTTGGGAACCACCCAGTGTTCTTTTCAGAACTGACTACTATTGCCTCGTTCAACCTTGAACTTAACCCTACTATTGGCACCAAACCTCTTTATCGTAAGGTGATAAATATCATGCCTGTTCGTGTTTCCTTACCAAACCGTTGCGCGAGTCATGAATAAATACGACTTTAACCCTTAACGTATCCTTGATCGTAAGCCGAAATGGTAGGGAACCGACATTGGTGACCCCGACGTGTTTTGAGCACGAAACCTTCCGATATAATAATAAGTCGGTGCGCTCTAACTAAACTTTACACTGCTACCCGACCAAGTTTTATTTTCTCTAGCTCATTGAAACTTCGTCTTCAAGGAACACTTAATGTATTACAGTTATTACAACGCAATAGGTTTATACGATCCTATGCCATTCGTTTAGGATTATTCACAAAATTGCAGTTGCATTAAAGTTGAGTTTGAGACAACGTGTCACGTTTTTTGTTGATGTTGCGATGATCTTGCCATTAAGCATTTTTTGCATACATTTCAGTCAGTAATGAGATTCAAGAGGTTTGCATGGGTTCGGTCGAACCCGTTTTTGGAACGTCGGGATAATTACCGATCCGATTTTTGCTTTTTTACAGACATTAGACATTTTAGGGAACCTCTTATTGGTAAGTCCGATACATAAGAGAACCAGTTCTTAAAATTTTAAATTCCATTACTGGTTTCAGTGTATGTATCGGTCGCCGTTCAGCAACATGAGCGGGAGTCAATGGATAATCCATACTATCTCACATACAGATGGCCAAGGCGTCGCCGGACGGAACAGCGGAGGCGATGAGTTATGCAAATAAATACCAAATGTTGGACAGGTTTGATAGAACCAGCGAAGTTGCCGCCGCCATCGTGTTTTTATGCAGCAGGTGTGATTAGCCTTTTTTTCATCCATGTTTCTAACCTTGGATAACCTAATAAGTAGTTCTGATCTTCAAATAAAAAAATAAATATATAAGGAGGTCACGATAACCAATCACCTTTGCATTGGAAGGAACCCATTCGTTTCTGTTCGCAGATACATACGCTATACACTTTGTGTAAGAAATACCATGTGTGATGAAGTAGGCCTAACTAGGAGATCCAATCGTCTGCATGCAGAAACATATAGCGTGTTGTTATATGTGGTTTTAAAACTTTGGTTTGACACGTGGCTCACACTTTTTAATTACTGTTGTATTAAGTTTCCATTAAGATTACTTGCTTTTTTCCGAGTAAAAGGCGTTGTCAGAATGCGAAATGTTGTCAGAATTCCATAGCCAATTTCAATATTTCGCTCCAAATAGCTAAATCGGTAAGAGAATCCCCTTTCGCGCAATGCGCTCAAAAGTATCTGCATGATTAATTAGTTTTGACGGTAAACACGAAGTCATTTAAATGGTTGGCCTTGTAATATCGCATATGCATTTTTCCGATGAAAAAATGAAATAATACTATCACAGTATTCACTTTCCTGTGCTGTGATTTGTTTTATTTGCCATTATTTAGAGTTAGAGTTATTTAAGGCAAATTAGTTAGAGTTGTTTAGGCCAAATAAAAACTCTAACTGAATAAACTAAACTCAATATTTTACTACCATCACCACGCAGAGACGCTGCATTCATCACCGGGACGAACATGATGGTGGACGGTGGATACAGCGCAATGGGACCGGAGCGTAAAGGCTCGGCTGCTGCCTTTGCAGGTTGCTCAACCTGAAACTTAATTTAAATATAAGATTGGCAAAAATGATTGCTTTCCTGGAAAATAAAAAAATTGTAAAGAGTTTATTAAAGATAAATAATTTGTCGGATAACAGGTTTTCCTGGTGATATATATGTCGCTCTAGAGCAGTCTGCCGCAACCAGTGCGCCGCAAGACAGTGTTAGGTGTGCCGCGGGAAAATAATATTTTTTAAACACATTTTTCTACCAACTAAAAATAATTTTCTTTTTTTGCAAATTCGAATATGACGGATATATTACGTAAACTTTGCTAATATAAAACCAAATGTATATGGGATGTCAGTAGACCCCACAAATACAATTATTTCTTTATTTTTAACATCTTTGACTCCAATGTGTCGTCAAATTGGGTGATTTTTTAAATGTACCTTACGGACATTGCCTGAACCCAGCGGATTGGTGGGTTTTGCCAAATTGAAGGAATATCTCTATCATATACAACACACTGCAATAACTTCGTAACCTGACGGTGGGCGCGAGGTGATCTAACGATTGACCGTATGTTAACCCCCTTGGTTTTCTAATTCACGGGGATAAACATGAATATCCTATCCCCCTCCTATAGGCTACTATCCTTTCCTGAGTTAAAAAATGTTGCAGATCACTGCTCTTGAGCGATATATGGGGTAGGATGGATGTTCATGGTTATCCCCATGAATGGGAAACGCAAGGGGTGTTAACATACGGGCAAATTATCATATCACTTCGCGCCCACCGTCAGGTTACTGGAGATATTACAGTATGTTTTGTATGATTCACACGTTCCCTTTTTTTATTAGAACCCATCGTTTCACTGGGGTTATAGGTAATTTTCGTAAAGTGGCTTTGCCTCAATCGCCCTATGACTCAATCGACTAGCAGTTTTGAACCTGCAACCCTTTGGTTTACGAATATTCTTAGGGAGGGGGTTTCGAATATTCTTGGGGGGTTTCCAATATTTAAATGGTTGGAAGCAGCATGTGGGTAATTTTCCAGTTATCTTGCGATTACGTAATCCCAAAGGTTGGGATGTCTTCCGATCACCTTGCGCACGGCATTTGTATGGTTACTGAAGGTACTACAGTGTGTTGTGTATAAAATATTCAAAATTCAAAATTTCAAACACTTAAGTTACCGAACTTGGAAAAATATAGGCATGAAAATATGATCTGGTTTGTGCGTGTTTGCCATGGTCACGACTATGGTCCCCCCAATTTTTAACGTCGTGCTTAAATGGCGTTGAAACACAGAGTGAATTATAGACTACACTGAAACTAATAAAAGCAGAGGAAATAAGTACTGGCTCTGATGAATAGTTTGTACGGCGTTCTCATAACGGATGCGATGAGATGGTGATGATAGCGTTGCGCTGAGTGGTCGAATACTATCTTTGTTGATTCAACTGACTTTATTAGCATCACACAGTCACAGTGCGAAAATGGAGTGTAATTTTTATAAGCCACTACAGAGCAGTGTTAAGTTATTAACATGGTATTAATGAGAATGCGGTGCAACGATATTGATCAGATATATGGTAAGCAAAGCGGTAAGATGTTTTAAGTACCGATCTAGAATATGACACCTTATTACGCCCAAAAATTATAATCTTATTAATTTTAATTAATCTTTTAAGAAGTCATAAATAAACTACAATTTATTATGTTCTTCCCTCGGATAAAATTTTAAGTTTAATTTTTCTCTGCGTATAACGCTGGAGACAGACATGTCAGGTCATAGGGTAAAACGCGGTATCGAATCAGGTTGAAACATTTAGGAATCACAACTGACATGCCCATAGTTTGCATTGACCTTTAATTTCTAAAATATAAAAAAATAATCAATTCCCGCTATTAGTTAAATTTTTTTTAAAACTTTTAGCATTATTAGCAATATCGCCGATATCTCAGGAAGATATCAAGTCTGCCGTTTAAGTATGTTGTCGCCGATTTCCTTGTTTTTATTTATGTCTAATATTTCTTGATTTTAAAACTGAAAAGAAAAATTTAGTTACAAGTTTAATAAGAGAGGAAACAGTATAAAATAACGAGAGAATGTCAATTACGTGTGAACCAGCACTATTTTTTAAACCGCATTTGTGTTTATAGCTATGTTTTGTGCATGCAGAAACGATCGGATTTCCTGTATACCTCATAACTCTTAGTATATTCTATATAAAGTGTACAACGTTACATTATAGTTCATTTTATTCCGTTATTATAGGAAGTTAAAGCATAATCAGTGGTTGGAGTGCGGTTAAGTGAGGGGGTTAGTAGGGAAATAGTTCACGGTGGGTATGGTGTATCCGAATCTTTTTAGTTCGCATTAATATGTTCTATCGATTTGTGTTAGTTTTAAGTGTTTGGCTGTTTTAAATACGTCATAAAAGTTTAATATGTTTCCCTTGAATTTTATATTTTAAGCCTAAAGTTATTTCCTTTCGTAATACGTGGTAGGTATAAAACAAGACTCTATAGAGTCCTTTTTCCAGTTTATTTTATTCACCTACAACTTTCTTTAGAATTTGAAATAAATGATCCTTACCAGTTCGGAAATTTCGACAGTTAAACGATATTAAGCGTTGAAAATAATTTTCCAAAACCCGTGATTTACAATAAACCATCGGCGAGCTACCTTAGTTATATTTTTGTGAATATTTTGTAAGTGAGTTATTTATTTCAAGTTCACGTAGTAAACCATTAAAAAATGGTTAATCTGTGGTGAAAGAAATAAAAGCTCTAATAAACTGCATATGTAAGCATTTTTTAATACTTTTCTTAATTTCTTATCTTTTGTCCGATGATTGTCATCCAAAAATGCAATTTTTATTTCATTTTTTCGAAAATAGTTTAATCCACATAAAATGTTTGATTGGACATGAATTACGAAATGACCTTTTAAATTGTCGTGCACACATTAAGTAATGATTACCTGTGGCATTATGCATGGTAACCGGTGATCTTATTTATTCCCCAACAATGTTTTCAAGCATAAGAAATCTTTAAAGCTTTGTGAGTTCGTTCCAGTCTACCTAGATTATTATTTAGTTTCGGTGAGACTTTGCCCTAACGGCTCGTAGCATTCTGTCAATGTGTACTGGAAGTACGTAGCAAAAGCAGTGACAATTGTAAAACTTAGAATCGAAAACGAGATATAATATTTCCATACGGAAATTCTTAGGATTAATAGGATATTCATCTTTATCCTGGCAAATGGAAAAACCAAGGGGGACTATCACATAAGCAATCGTCAGATCACCTCGCGCCCAACGTCTGGTTACCGGAGCTACTGCAACGTGTTGTATATGAGTCATACGTTCCTTCAAACCGATTAATCCGCTGGGTTCCGGCAATGTCCGTTAAGTGCCTTGCCCAAGGACACAACCGACATGCTAGCGACCAGTTTCGCACTTGCAACCTTTCGATTAAAAGGCGACGCACTAAACCGCTAGACCAACCGGCCGGACAAGTAATAAATATTCATTTTAAGCCGGAAAAAACGGCGATAACGCCAAAATGCTGAAAAATTGGCCACAACATAACAACAAACTTGCACTTTTTAATGCTTCGTTTTTTTACTTTCAGAATTCTAGAAATGACAGTACAACAAGTTGTAAGCATTGTAAGTGGCTGTCTGGATTGCATTGTGTTTGGTGGAGTCATTTTCGGCTGGCCTTCATTGGAATATATTCTAAAGAGGGAGAATTATTTTTCATACCTGTGCAACAATCATTCTAATGGTACCAGCTACAATGCAACTCTGAGAAAAATGGATTCAACCTTAATCAATGGAAATTTAACCGCTACACAATGCGACAAAAGCAGAGAAATGCTAAATTTGGTTTTTACGGTCGCTCTTGGAGTAGCACAAATAGTACTCCCGCTCGGAGGGTATATTTTGGACAGATATGGAACATGGATCCAACGTTCGCTCGCTTCGATTGCTATCATGATCGGTTCGGTTCTGCTTGTTGTATCATCAGCTGCTAACTCCAGCATTCTGTTCCCGTCGATGGTATTATTTGCTATTGGGGGGTTTAACATTCTTACATCAAATATCCAGCTTGGGAAAGTGGCCGGAAAAGCTCAAACGTCTGTTATTACGCTTATGAACGGATCGTTTAACTCAGGAACATTCGTGTTTTTGATGTTTAAGTTAGCTTACGATTCTGGAATCAGTCTGAAATCAATTTCAACAGCATATGCAATGATAAGTGTCTATCCCTTGGCATCAACCTTCCTGCTTATGCCACGAAAGTGGTTTTCTGACACGACCACTAATCCAAGGTACGGGATTTATGAGCTGATGGACCTCGTCAAACGGAAATGCTTTCGTTATAAATCTGCAGTTATCGCTGTAGATATGGAGAATAACATGAATTTGCCTGAACGACCAGAATCTCAGGTGCAAAACGACAACATTCTGGAAAAAAACTGAATTCTGAAAAGTGTAAAGTCACGTTAATCCAATGCTTAAAGTTCCCTTTGTACTGGTCTGTTCAATTTCAATATTGTTTGCTGAACTTACGAATGATCTTTTTCTTGGGAAGTTTTTCCACTTGGATAGCAAACATTAAAAGCGAGGCAGACGTCGGAAGACTCACGAATATTTTGGGAACTCTGCTTGTGCTTTCTGTTTGCATTTCACCCATCCATGGAATTCTTACTGATGGAACAATTCGTTTCTGTATAGTACGTGGCCTTAGTAAAAAACAGTCGACGTGGACAGGTTTATTGGTTTCCGGTTTTACAACTAGTTTACTGACAGTGCTGGTTTCGGTGACGGTTGCTTTAAAACAAATTTATTCTTCGTTTATTCTGTTCGTATTAGCGCGTTCTTTTGTCTCCGCTAGCACCACGACGTTTATCGCTGTCGCTTTTCCCTCGCGTCACTTTGGCACACTTTATGGCATCTGCACGTTGCTGGCTGGAATTTTTGGATGTTTACAGTTTGCCCTATTTTCCCTCGGTATCTCGCTTGATCAAGATTTTACTATTGTGAATTATTCCATGATCGCTATGTCTGCCTGTACATTTTTGAATTCCATCTTCACTTACAAACACTTGCGTAAAATTACTTAATCATATTAGCTTGAATCTTTTATTTTTCAATTCAACAGCTTGTTATAATCAAGTTATGTCAAGTTATATTCCAAATGCTATGGTTGTAAGCTATATTGTGTACAGCTGTATATACGAAGAATTACTCAATATTAGCGGTGAATAGTAATCCGAATTATTCGCCTTGCTTGTGTTAATGCTTTTGCGCTTTCCACATTACGGGTAATCGTCAGATTGCCTCGTGCCTGGCGTCGGGTTACAAGGTCCTTTTTAGTGTGCTGTGCGTGATTAGAACGATTCTTTATTTAAGTAGAATCCTTCATTTCACTGGTTACAGACAATGTCCGTTGGGAAACTTAAGTTGATGGTTTTTTTACGATTTATGACACCGATTGCCAACCCTTGCGCTCCACATACTTATTTTGAGCTTAGTTTCGAACCTATTAAGCCTTTGCCACTAAGACAGTTTTTATTTGGAAGTCTGTATATGTATCGGCCTCGTTAACCAACCACACGACCATACAGCTTCATATACTATGTGTGCTCCGCACAGCTCTGGCTCTTTTGCGCCCTCTATCGATCTAAACAATTAGCACAAAAATGTATTGTGAACCGGTAACCGACTGATTACCGGTATAAACATGTTTTATTACGTGAATATAGACAATTTATGTTTATCCCCGTGAAAGAAAATCGCGGGGAGTTATAACACGAGCACATTGCTCAATTACCTCGCGATTACGTAAAGAATAGTTATTACACGGGTAATCGTCAGATCACCTCAAGCCAACCGACTGGGGACTGGGAGCTATTGCAGATTGTAGTCGGCCAAAATACTTGTGGCCTTTTTTGTGAAACCTATATAAAACCACTAGTTTTATGTCGTATGGGCTGTTTTGCCCATGGGCACAACCGACTCGACCACTACAAAACTTCACAGCTAAACGAGAACAACGGCGCGTGCTTTCAACCAAACAAACATTAGGGAATCACCACCATTGTTACTCTGCAAAACACTCATTTAAATACTCAAGAGAGGGCCACGTGTCACTTCCGGCCGCGCATAGAGGTCTATTAATTGGTTATACGCAATCGATTTTGATACCTCGCCCTAGAGGAATCCTCTGCAGTCTTCAAAACATAATATCACCATGATATAGTGTTGCCCGACAAATGATTTATTTTAAATGTAATTTTTACACAAATTTTATTTTCCAAGAAAAAATCGCCCTCTTTTGCGACTCTTATATTTAAGTTTCAGGTTGAGCAACCTGCAAAGGCAGCAGCCGATCCTTTACGCTCCGGTCCCATTGCGCTGCATCCACCGTCCACCATTATGTTGGTCCCGGTGATGAATGCAGCGTCTCTGCGTAGAAAGGTGGTAAAATAAGACAGAATTAGATATTTATGTTGAAAACCCGTAATTTGGAAAGCGAAAAAGCCTTAAAACAAAGCGAAAAAATCGGATTACTTCGTATCCACCGCTATTACTAAGTGATCTGTCGGCCTTTTATTTAATTCTATCTTATTAATTACATTGGGCCTTATTAATTACATGAATTACATGTATCACTATCTTAGTTATACATTACATTCGGCCTTTAGTATTTATTACATTATTCCATCACCCAGCACTACGACGTCTATGAATGACTGATAAAATGAACCAACACTTTAAGTATGGTAATTCTGGTCTATGGAAACCTCGGAGAGGTGTAAATATCTTTTTCTCAGATGTACTTAAAGTGGATCTATATATAAACTTAAAAAATCGAAATATAGTAAGTTTTACAACAGCTAACTATGAATCAACAGCATGGACGAGACGACACTTCATCAGATTCGGTGTTGTCTAGATTAAAACCCCCATGTAACAGTAGCTGTAACGGCTTATAGTAGGCGAAACCGATTGCCATTTTCTGTGCAAAAATGGTGTTTGCTACGAGCCTATACTGCGAATACGAAACTACCCTTATTGAATCTATGCATTGACGGACTGGTTATCGCGACGTCCATACATATAGCTTTAGTTCAAAGACCGAAACAGTCAATGATTTCTTATTATTTGGAAGCTTAAATAATGATACCTGCTGCACAAAAACACGATGGCGGCGGCAACTTCGCTGGTTCTTCCAAACCTGTCCAACATTTGGTATTCATTTGCATAACTCATCGCTTCTGCTGTTCCGTCCGGCGACGCCTTGGCCATCTGTGAGTAAGATATGATATTCATGTGAATGGGAAAACCAGGGGGGTTACCACACAGGTAATCGTCAGATTATCTCGCGCCCATCGTCGGCTTACCGGAACTATTGCAGTGTGTTGTGTATGATAGACACGTTCCTTTAATTTGGTAGAACCCAATATTTTTACAAACAAAGGGAATTCCCGCTATCGAAAAATGTGAAAAAGGCCTATTTTGAGCATTTTTAAGGTTATCGCCGATATTTCTGGGTAAGAATTAGTTAAAAATATATACTTTAAGTTTCTAAAAAATTAAGAGCGTTAGGGAGATTGCCGAAAGACCCAAGAATGGAAGCGTGGCAGCCGTTTTGCAAATGTTCGGCACCGGTTATTCTATAACAGTCGATATTTCGGAACTGGTGACGATTATTTACTTTAAACTGTAAGGAAAGTTGTAGGTGATTAAAATAAAATGAGAAAGTAACACTACATACTAAAAGTCACCACAGGAAATCCGTTACAATATAAAATTCATAACCTACTGTAATACACTATTACCACGTCAAAAAAATCAGCTAAACCCCTAAAATCAAAACAAATTAATAGCACAATTCCTCATCACTTAATTGCAATCAAGTCACTAAACAGTCTGCTTTAACTCCCCGTAATAACATAAATAAAATGAACTAATGCCATAAACGTTGAAAAGTGTTAGTGAAAACGCATTAGATATGCGGTGACAAATTGTGAATAAATCACGCCAGGGAACCTCCCACCAAGCACATAAATATAGGAACATCAGCCATTTTTTCATTTTAGACATTTATTGCCGTATATTAAATACAAAAAAAACATGAATTAAAATATCCCCGAATAGCCAGCAAAATTATAAGAAACAATTTGATTTTCTTTTTTCTATTGTAGTTTTTTAGGATATCAACCTGAATACTTTATCTGGAAAACATGGATATCATGTTTGGATTAATGATTCTAAAACCCATAAGTTTCTTCGTACAGAAACAAACATTATACACGTTGGCAAGGGTGATGAGTTAGCCAGACCCGATCGCTTCTGCCCGTAGAAAAATATAGCGTACACTCAACAGGGTAGTAGATGGTGGTTTACACGTGCTTGACGCTCTCTATAGTTGCATGATGATTTCAATTCTTTGTGTGTTTTTTTATTTGGACGTTTTTGTTAGTTTATAAAAAATCAATTTGTTATTTTTTAATGTTAAAGATAAATTACAACACGTGGTAAAACCGCCGTCATGTTTTTATAGACATCTCCAAGACTGTTGAAGAATGCACTGCTGATTATAAGATATCTCGACCCATTATTCAGTCATTTGTTTATATGTTTTCTGATGTATATGTTAAGCCAGCATAAATTGCATCATAGCCGATATTCGTATCAACCGCAACTTCGCAACCGTACCGTATTCCTACCGCCGCACATATCCTTCTGTATCTCCGCCACCGTAGCATACCCGTACTGAATGACCGTACCGTCTCTACCACCGGACCGTATCGTCGTAACCCCATCATTTCCGTACCAACCCTGACCGCCAATTACAACTACGGGTAAACTGCCTGTTAATTTAACGACACGCGTTATTTTAAACTCGCACAGGCGCATCGGATCGCGCCGCAGTAGATCGCAAACGCCAACGGGTATTGTGTCGTACGACAGTCGTAACGGTGGAGCGGACATTGGCCTTTAAGCGTTCACAACAGAAAAGCCTTTTAGTCTTGCAGCCGATAAAACGATTTTGACATAGCGCTTTTCTTTTTAGTGGATTTAAAAAAATAAAACGTATCTCGTATGTCGGTGTGTTGATTTTGCGTGAACACTTATAATTAGAATTATACACTGAAGTAAAAGTAAAAACTATAGCAATTTTATGTTGACATGCATAGTACTATTGTCATAGAGAACCAATTTTGTTTTAGATAGTTCCTGTATATTGGCTAGTCGACCAAGAAAATATGTTTTTTTTACATCCTAACTAACACGCTACTAAACTATAGGGAGTGGCAATCACGCGTCATCTAAAATTATTTGTAAAAACACATTATATTGGTAGCCTACATTTAAATATATATACATATGCAAGCATACTCCCTAACCACAATTGCTCTATTTATTGGTCATTTAAAAAGGGAACACATATTATTTTTGTCAGATTTTTTGGTCAAACACTTTAAAAGGGGGTGTATTGTACGTACGAAACTTCCGAGAGGGATGGCCCCCCCGGGGTAATTCCCTAGACTCGTCAAAAATTACTAACCATTTTTTTATTTAAAGGGAATGGTATTTTATTTATAAAATATTAACAAACTAAGAAAACCGGCCACAAGAAACGGAAAGCAGTTGTCGTGCTTCATCCCGGGCCTGGTGATACTTTCCCTGCGTGACCAAACTACATCCATTTATATATTTAATATAACCCGTATATTAGTTAACACCTATACAAAGTTATACTCATTATTTTATTATAACCTTCCTACAATTTCAAAAGGAAAACATTTTGATTCCCCCCGTTTTTGCTGCACTACGCTGGTGACAGGCACTTCCAGTCGCCATGTCATAGGGTAAAACGCTTTATCCAATCAGGTTACAACTTTCAGCAATCCTAACTGACCATAATTCGCCCCGACAGCCAAATAACCCAAACAATTCATAGAACAGGTATTCCAATCGGGTTGCAATTGTCAGAAATCATAAATAACCGGCCCGTTGGTCTAACGGTTAAGTGCGTCGCCTTTCAATCGAAAGGTTGAAGGTGCGAAACTGGTCGCTAGCCAGTCGGTTGTGTCCTTGGGCAAGGCACTTTACAGACATTGCCCGAACCCAGCGGATTAATGGGTTTTACCAAATTGAAGGAAGCGTGTCTATCTTATACAACACACTGCAATAGCTCCGGTAACCCGACGATGGGCACGAGGTGATCTGATGATTGTCCGTGTCTTAACCTCTTTGGTTTTCCCATTCACGGGGATAAAGATGAATATCCTATCCTAACCCGTAGTTTAAGATTGTAGCTGCGAACCTTAAACCTCTGTGGGAATCCCACACGTTTATAATTGTAATATTATATATTTTAACAACTAGATCGCGCCATGCCATGTGTCCATATTTTGTATAAGGGAAGTCGTGATTAATTTCCTGTTTTGGACATTTCAGGCGATGAATTATTTCCCGCGAGTTTTCCGATTAACGCTGTCCACGCCTCGTGTATAGAAACATGTGTTTCCTGTTATGTGTCTTATATAAACCGTATAAGATTTCATAATATCAGAGAGCATTTTAGTAGAGCCTCGTTTGGTTCTGCTGCTCTCTCAAAACCCTTACCTATACCTAGGTATACCTAAGCTATGGTATACCTAAGCTATGCCCTGTGTACGCAGCGCCCTTCCTTGCTGCAACTTCCGTAAACACCCAATAAAATACTTCACCTATGTTACCCCTTGTTTTACCCGGTTCAAAACCCGTTAAAAAGCAGAGCGCTGCAACACCTCCCATGCTTTACCTCTGGGCTCCATATCCAACCAGGCGCCACCGAATTAACTCTGATCCCTTGTTTCGATAAATCCAGAGCCATAAGTTTGGACAACGATTTAACGGCTCCTTTGGTTGAACCATAAGTCCATCGGGTCGATTGGGCTCGAACGCCGGCTATGCTGCTGAGATTAACTATCGAAGACCCTGGCAAATATAGATGGCGCATAACCAAATTTAAAGGGTTTTTAGGTTAGGTTATAGATCCAAGCTCCAATTTTAAGTCATGAGAAACTGGTAGACTTTCTGTGGTGGGATTTTGAGTGACAGGCGTTTTTGTAAGGTCAATTTGCATTGGAGAGGTAGGGAGAATAATTGGCTTAACACCTTTTGTAAGAAGGGGTAGGGACGCTTCCTCTTTTTTTAAAGATATGCAACAAGGAGTAAACCCAATCTTGTTATGGGTCCCATTTGGAAAAATGGGACACATATTGTTTTTGTCCGTTTTTTTTTATCTTTTTTTTTCTTTTTTTTTTTTTTCTTCGTCAAAGGTTTGACTGGCGTGGCATGGCGCCCCGACATCTACCAGAAGGAATAATGGAATCGTAATGAAACTTGGCCATTCGTTAGACAACATGGTCTAAATATGCAGAAACCAAAATTTTGGGTAATAAATCAAGGGGAATTTCCCTGGGAGGTTAAAAACCAAAACGGTATTTTTTATGAAAAATTTAGCTTTTTGTGGCATTGCGCTTGAACGGCTGCTCCAATTTGAATCATATTTGGTGAAAAGTAAGTGTATTAGTCACTGATTTAACACTTGAAAGAAATGAAAAAATTACCCAGAAAAATACCCTAAAAAATTAGATTTTGTACTGAAATCATGATTGTGACAGGCATGCCATGTCGCCCCAACATCTACCGAAAGGATTAATAAAATCGCAATGAAAATTGGACATTTGTAAGACAACATGGGTTTAGATATGCAGAAACCAAAATTTTGGGTAATGAATCCAGGGGAATTCCCCTGAGACGTTAAAAAGCAAAAAGTTTTTTTATCTAATAAATTATTAGCCTTTAGGGGCATAGCGCTTGAACGGTTGCTCTAATTTTATTCAGATTTGGTGAAATGTAAGTGCATTACTCACTGATATAACAATTAGAAAAAATAAAAGCTTACCTAGGTAAATACCCTAAAAAATATTTTTTTTTTAAATCATGATTGTGACAGGCATGCCATATCGCCCCGACATCTACCAGAAATAATAACGAAATCGTAATGAAACTTCGTCATTTGTTAGACAACATGGTCTAGATATTCAGAAACCAAAAGTTTATGTGATAAATTCAGGGAAATTCCCCTGAGACGTTAAAAACCAAAACAGTATTTTTTCTAAAAATGTAGCTTTATTTGACATGACGCTTGAACCGCTGCTCCAATTTCAATCAGATTTGGTGAAATGATAGTGCATTGGTCACTGCTTTACCTCTTAGAAGTAATTAAAGAATTACCCAGGGAAATACCCTAAAAATTATGATTTGATCCTAAATCATGATTGTGACCGGCATGCCACATCGCCCACATCTTTTTAACAAGGACTTGTCAAATCGCATAAAAACTTTCTTAGATAACATTACCCAGATATGTAAAAAATAGAAATTTATCTGCTAAACCGAAGGAGATTCTCCGAATTCATAAAAAAATCTTAATCGGGCTGTTTCCGGAATTTAGCTTCATTTCAAAGAAGCGCTTGACAAAAGGCTTTAATTTAAAACATTTGTGGTGAAATAACACGATTAGCCCATTCATTTACACACATGGAAAAGAAGTTTGGTTTGATAACTATGGGACCCATGCGTTTATGCTTGCAGAAACCAAACTATGGTAGTCCGGTTAAAACGTTCTGGAATGTTCGATAACATGGACTGGCGTGCACATATCTGACAATAACATATACATATTGTGTAATTGACATGGATAACTAGATCGAATTGTTACCTCAGGGACCCATGCGTTTATGCTTGCAAAAACAAACTACCTTCT
>CH001990.1:717352-738118 GCA_000149265.1 Ciona savignyi
TGCAGAAACAAACTACATTCTCGGTTTATAAAATAGAAGTTGTGGTTAGGGACCCTGCTCGCATGAATATATGGCATACAAAATGTGTTTTACAAATAGGGGTGGTTACACACGTGGTTGACACTCTCTAGTTTAATTCTGTTTCTGTGGTATCAAGGGGCAGACTCGTTCCCCAATACCGTTTGTATTTAATTCTATAAACATAAATCGGCCGCTTTACCCATTCGACCACATAACCGTTCGGGATGGGCGCTATTTTTTACCGGGATAATTTTCGAACCCATGATGGGCTGGTCACTGGGACTGTTTTTTTTAATAAAAAATGGTATACTAACCAGTTAAATTGGGAATGCAAGAAGCAAAAAGTGAAGTTTGACCTTGTGGAATGTTCTATTAACAATTATAATCACATATCCAGTGAATAAAGTTAACAATAACCACAGAATAACTAATGAAACGAATCCTTACCTGGCTTCATGAATGGAAGACATGCTTGTACAATATTCGACGTTCCCACCACGTTTACCCCGAAACTCTTTTCATAATCCTCCTTACGACTGTCCAAAGCTGTGATTGACGCAATATTATTATTTCTTACCGAGATAAGTTTCGAACACAGGAGGGGCTCGCCGGTTTTGTATTGATGTCGGTATAAGTATCGGTCGCGTTAACCATTAGGCCGCACGACCGTACATGATAGACACATTACCACTTGAAGAAAGTCGGGAAAACTGAGTAGTCGAGGATATTCATGTTTTTCCACATGAATGGGAAAAGGGGGTTAACACACGAGCAATCGTCAGATCACCTCGCGCCCATCGTCGGGTTACCGAAGCTATTGTAGTGTGTTTTGCATGATTGAGACGCGACCAGTTTCGAACCAGCATCCCTTCTGATGTTTGTGCGCACATCAACAACGCAACACGGTTGTGTGGTCGATTATGGGTAATGCGACCGATAAATATACCTACTTGGGTTGCAGAAGAAAGATAGGATGGATATTCATGTTTATTCCCATGAACGGAAAAACCAAGGAATTAACACACGGGCAATCGTTAGATCACCTCGCGCCCAACGTCGGGTTACCGGAACTATTGTAGTATGTTGTGTATGATACAGACATTCCTTTAATTTGGTAGAACCCATTAATCCGCTGGGTTCAGGAAATGTTCGTTTAGTACCTTGACAAGGACACAACCGACTAGGGACCAGTTTCGTACCTGTAACCCTCTGGTTGGAAGGCGTCGCACTAAACCACCAGACTAACCGGTCTGACTATAACATTGCACACAGAGAATTATGCAAGATTAAAACTCTGCTTTGGACCAGAAGGTACAAGGTGAATATTTGTTCAGTACAGGCCACCTCTATCACACATTGCATGAGAAGTTATATTTACCACGTGCAAACATTATGATAGTGCATACCGATATTTGTACATTGAGATTATATAAACACTATATAACGACACTAATGCATGGTCTGATGGGTATCAGTAATTTTTGATCAACTTTTTTAAGATTTTTTTGCTTAATTTAAAGCAAATAATGTGTTCCTTTTTTACCTGTGTATGGTTTTCGAATGCATAATATAGGATCGCCGCAACTGGTTTGTATAGAATTGCATGTGACGTTCGCGTTATTCAGCCGCACAAAAATACTTTGTATTTGGATTTTAACACATGCATGTATGGTTTTGTCAAAATAGGCTGTATTTGTGTCTATTGTTTGACACTCAGTTCTCAGATAGAACTCGCGCAATTCTACGACTTAACGGAATGTGCTTTTATTTTTGATTAATTTACAGATAGCAAGACACACAGTTCAACTAATTCGTTAGACATGCATATAGCTGACGCCTTCTAATGATGCCATTATTTGGTTCCTTACTCCACGTTCTACCACTCATCAATAATAAAGTGTACCGACCGCATGGTAATTTGTGAGGGAGCAGATTAGACAGGAAGCATCGAGTCTGGTGCGGGAATGAAGCTGATTCACGTAGACCATAGGGAAAGACCTACACAGTTGTGTGGTAAAGGCTCATCGTAACTTAGCCGCACAAACTATACACAAAGAAAATTAATGGCCGCGAAATTCACTACATATATGCTTATTACAATGACGAATAGCGAATATGCTACTGGCTAGATATGGTCCTCGATGCTTATTGTACGCGGCATGCGGTTGCCAGTTGTATCTACCTTTGCATGCACGCTTTCCCAGCTTACCTTTTGAACCGAAGTAAACTGCAGAGTTAACCACAGCATCAATTGTGTTATCATTATCCTTCGCAACTCGCCCGACTTTTTCCAAACATTCATCTCTGTTTTCCACATTGCAATTGTAGAACTTGACTTTATAGCCTAGTTTCTTCAAATAACTTTCAGCTTTCTCGCCAGCATTTTGGTTTATGTCCAATATTGCCACACTTGCGCCGTCGCTTGCAAAGCGCTCAGCGGATGCAAACCCAATACCAGATGCTCCACCAGTAACCACTACCACTTTACCACTGAATCGCTGCTTTGTATAAGCCTGGTCTAATTGGGGTTGGTTAGCGGCTACAAAATCGGAACTCTCCATTCTGTTAAGCGTTCGCAATGGCCATTCGATGTTTGACGATTGAATGACTAGTTAATCATTCCATAGTTTTCGCATCGGTTAACTGCGATCAATTTACTGCAGGCGCCGTTGGTAAACAAATATAGCACTGGGTAATGTGCAATAGCACGGTCGTGTGGTTGCATGGTTAACGCCACCGATACATATATATATATATATATATATATAAAAGGGAAAAAAATGTGCACTACAACGACGACACAATTACACCGTTGGGTATCGGGTATGAAACCACTTAGACAATAATTGATAACTATAATGCTCATATATTAAGGACATGTATAGCATGGCCGGATTTGAACATCATCTATACGTTTGATGGGTGCGAGTTATCTCACGATTATCGAGATTAAATCATCTCTTTATTCGACCGATTAGTTTGAGGCATAAGTGCGTGTTTTTAGCCGAAGGGTTGCATGTTCGAAACTGTTCGCTAGCTTGCTCTTTATTTCCAAAAGCAAGTCACTTAACAGAAATTGTAGGGGGTTAAAAGGTTCTACTAAATTAAAGGAACGTGTGAATCATACACAACACACTGCAATAGCTACGGTAACCCGACGGTGGGCGTGAGATGGTCTGACGATTGCCCGTCTGATAAACCCATTGTTTTTTCCCATTCATGAGGATAAACATGAATATTCTTTCTTATAGTAGCTAACTCTATGGTTTACATGGCTTCTAGAGATATCAAATTTAATCAAAACAAACTACCAGATCGTGTTTCACGTTGTTATTGCGTCATATCCGTTTTAATATTAACCAAAACAACACACTGTTTGGTTTCTACTTACGAAGACTTTTAACCTGGCACTGTTTCATAACAACATGTATTATTACTAATGCATTGCTTTCAAACCTGCATAACTTTTTTCATTTCCAGTGCCGAATGAAATTAACGGGCCTTTTATGGCCTACATTTCTGGTCCCGGGGCTACCGTGGACCCACCCATACCTATGTATTGTATCATGACCTACATTCCGGTCTACTAATATAGTGTGGAATGAAATGAACAATCACCATCGCATTTAAGTTAACACAAGTTTTAATCGGCGACACCATGTCATCAAGAGATAATTCGTGCAACAGTAAAGCATAGTACTTGGAACGAAAATTGGCGACTATATATTCGTAAGGCAACGGGAAATAGCAGCTTCTGCCTTAACTAAAGCAATGTGCTTGAAATGAAAACATAAAAGGTAAATTTCGGAAGATTTACACCAGAATACAACCCTTCTATAAAGCATGTATGTTTGGAGCTATCAAAAATAATGTAATAAGAACAAATACCAGCAGAAACTTCCGAGTACAGTATGTGGTCTTGCTAAATACAACGTTCCGTGCCCACCTTAAATACTTCATTGCCACAGGCATGATTTGACATGGTTATTCGCTGTCCGCAAATATTTTGTAATCGGTTTGATTTAACAATCCTTCAATCTCTGTTTCATCGCTCATTTCAATCTTCGCAATCCAACCTGCAAAGTATGGGTAAGATGGATGTTTGGTTTATGTTGTGAAATGATTTACAGACTGATGTAATTTAAAGCGGAAAGGTTGTGGGATCGAAACCAATCAAAAAACACTGCATATTAGCTTTTTTTTTATGGAATATAATTCAGTTAAGTAAAAATAAGAAAAAGAAATATATAAAACAAAAGGTGTTTAAAAATAAACATTAATGGGTGGAAGTAAAATAATACAAGAACAATCTGTTTTGGGAGTCTTCTTAGTAAAATTAAGGTCTTTGCTTTATTTCTATAATTACCGTCTTTCTCTGCCGAATCATTAATCAAGATTGGACTTGAAGTTAGTTCGTCATTTGCACTTGTAACTTTACCAGACACCGGAGCATAAATATCACTTGCGGCTTTTACACTTTCAACTACTGCGACCGTTTCTGCAAAACACAAAGTTTGTTTCTTGCGTCAATAGAGTTTAGCACTTACTTCAACTTTAAAGTAAAGCTATAAAACTTTTTTAATCTCTGGTGTTAAAAAAGGTCAGACTTGAAACAAGGTTATACATATTGTTAGAGCCTGATAGGTTAGGAAAACTGGGAAACGCAAGGGACGTTTTCACAAGGATAATGGACAGATTGCCTCGCGACCACGGTCGGGTTATCGGAGCTATTGCAGTGTGTTGTGTATGATTAAGACAATCTTTAATTTAGTAGAACCCATTAATCCGCTGGGTTCGGGCAATGTCCGCTAAGTGCCTTATCCAAGGACACAACCGACTTACTAGCGATAAGTTTTAAACAGGCAACCTTTTGGCTTTTAGCAAGCTAATTAGTCAGCCTGGAAAGCTTTCAGTTTTCTTTGTACAGATTTAAGGGGCCATTGTAGCATGTTAGAAAATTGCTTGGTATTCCTTTAATATTAAAATTAATTTAGCCCATCTAGTTACAATTTTCATAACTTTTTATGTAAAAATGCACAATAAAAAAACTAGGTTGAAAATACGGATAGGTTTCTCTAGTATTATCTGATTTTACTGGCTGAACTATAAATATATCTTTATCTATCAGTTCTTCAAAAATCTGGTATATTTTCGTGCCAAGCTAGACTTAATGCTAGATTGTGGTACAAAGTGGTTGAAACAATACTGTAGGCCAGTTATAACAAGTAAAATATTGGGCAGAACAAAAATTTTATCACAAACAAAATGCAACATCTGAATACAGATCAGATGTATTAAGTAAATTAAAACTACCTCCTTTTTCGCACTCCAAGCCAACTTCTGGCAATTCGCAATAAACTACTTCACCAAGTTTTGACTGAAAGGAAAAGTAGATGATTAAAATACAGCATTAAATAAAAAAACACGAGTTTAAAGGGAATTGTATTTAGATTCAAGATTTTTATTTAGCCCACCTGTGCGTGGTGTGTAATCCCAAATGTTGCTGTACCATTTTCAACAGAAATCCATTCATGTTCCTTCGTGTATAACTTATCTGCTACAGATCAAAAGAGTGAATTATTATATGAAGAGATACAAAAAGAATAAATTAAAATACCTGCTTTAAGCTGTGACGTGTGTAATGTTCTGTGTTTGTATTGCAATTGTGGTACAGCACCTTTCAGTGTGATAGAGTGAGCAGTTGGAAAACCGAACCTACTGTACTGGATTGTTTTAAGTGCTTTGCCACCAAATAAGTTGACCAACTTGGCAGAAGCCATCATGAGTTACCACTTGGCTTTCCGGCTAATAGAGCTAAAACCAAGATTTACAGCAATCCGCAACTTTATATCACTTGACGCCTACTATATACACAAACACGAGTATTCAAGTCTACAATTTATTAAATGTTAGTACATTTTATAAAAAAAAATACAGGCTCTAAATCACATTACATTTGAATATGTTTAAATATGACTAAGATTATCTGCATAAAACATTGATAAAAGCACTTAAACACGTACACATAATAGCTGTCTATGATACTGAAAACTATCGGCACAAACAATATCATCAACAAAAAACGACCTGGCGTGACCTCTTTCAGTAAAAATATATTTTGGTCAAAAACAAAGTTTTCAATGACGAAATTTTTGCATTTTTATTTTTTTATATTTTAAAACACAGCACAACAACCTACATAAGTAAATAAATATATTGGTATTTATTTAATATTGTCAGAAAAACACCTCATCAGCAAGATAAACGCGCGTTAAAGCTTGCTGTTTTGGTCACGGAAATAGACTGCATCTAAGATTGTAGATGATATTCATGTTTTATCCCCTTAATGGGGAAATGTGAGCGGCGTTATCAAACGGGTTATCGTCAGATCACCTCGCGCCCACCATCGGGTAACCGGAGATATTGCAGTGTGTTGTGTTTGACTTGTTTTAATAAAGAAGAAAAATCGACAAGCTTTGCCATCCTTCAGCAGAAACGGAACCGGCCGGTTCGTCTAGCGGTTAAGTGCGCCGCCTTTCAATCAAAAGGTTGCAGGTGCGAAACTGGTCGCTAGTTAGTCGGTTATGTCCTTGGACAAGGCACTTTACGGACATTGCCTGAACCCAGCGGATTAGTGGGTTCTACCAAATTAAAGGAATGTGTCAATCATATACAACACACTGCAATAGCTCCGGTAACCCGATTGTGGGCTCGAGGTAATCTGACGATTGCCCGTGTGTTAACCCCCTTATTTTTTTCTTTTTACGGGGATAAACATACATATTCTAAACTATCCCACCTATTCCAACCCATTTAAACATGTTCTAACCGATAAAAAACAAAAACGCTATGGGCATTTCCACACAGGCAAAAGTGAGACTAATTTTACCCACCGTCTTGTTACTAGTTCTATTGTAGCGTGTTATATATAATGAGACGTTTTTAAGTGTCAACTAAATAACTTGCCTAATGACACAACCTAGTTTAGTTAACCACCAGTTTCGATGGTTTAACCTTTCGGTTGAAATACGAAGCATGTAGCCACGAAGCTAAGACTTACTACGAAAACAATATGGATAAAAATGGTATTATTGCTCTGGCAGGCGTAAAAATGCACATTAAAGGATTTGTGCACGTTTATCTTCAGATAACTAATGAGACAAATTCGTGTATTGAAAAATGTATCTATTTTATCATAAAAACAAATTACATCCGAAACATAAAGGGGTAGTTGAAAATATTGCATTGTGTTATACGCTTGAGACGTTCCTTCAGTTTTAGTAGAAAATTTATCCATTGGGTTTAATCAAGGTCTGGTTATTGCATGCTTTTTTTTACCGATTAAGCTAACCTGTTTTGATGGTCGCTAGCTAGTCGGTTGTGTCCTTGGGAAAGACACTTAGCGTTCATTGCTTAAACCCAATGCAGTGATATCATTTACTAAATTGAAAAAAACGTCTCAATCATAAACAACAAAGCGTAATAGCTCCGGTAACCCGCCCATGGGCGCGAGGTGATCTGACGATTGCCCATGTGTTTACTCTCTGGTTTTCCCATCCACGGGGATAAACATGAATATCCTATCCAATACATAACTTAGCAGGTAATGGTTAAAACTGCCCTGTGAATGAATAGCACAATTGCATTGAATGCTTTGGAACGATTTAACAATCAGCGACTGTTTTATAAAATAAAGATACAATAAACCAACATATCCAACCATATGTAGCAATGGGCATAATGTACGTAAGCTATCCGAAGCAACGGTGATACTCAGTAATTTAACACACAATTTAACTCGCCTTCAAATGTGTATTATATACAGGACACAGTAAGGTCATTTCATTAAATCAAGTTGTGAAATATACATTGGTTGAGAATTATTTCCCACTAATTAAAATCACTTTGTATTGAAATATAAGTAGCAGAATTCTAACACATTAAAAAGGGTGATAGGATAGGATAGGATAAAAATACCTAATTAAACAAATAAAGAACAATATCGTAAAAGGCAGATACATGGATGTAGGGTAGATTAACTAAAATAAACCGAGCCTATAAAGCTTATATTTATATTATAATAATTGTTTATTAAACAATTACGCTTTTCCGCTAAATACAAGTTTGACAACCGACGCATTCCATATCTTGCGGGGTTGGACGGTCGTGTGACCGAATGGTTAGCGCGGCCGATTCATATAGAGGATTATATAAAATAAACAGTCTTAGGGGCGGGACCATCGAGGACTCGAAACTTAGCTGGAAAAAAAATACCTCGCGGAAAATCTGGTACCGAAAATTGATTAATACTATGGAGAGGAAATATAAAAAAAACAACAAAAATACGGAAATTAAGTGTAAATTCAGTTGAAAATTAACCTTAAACAATATTGCCATTTATAGGGCTGCATTCCGGTAGCTATAAGCTTTGCGCTGTAGGTTTAGATGAGAAATTTTTTAAATTTCTGTAGTAATGCCGGCATAGTCCATTAAATTCCCTTGTGTGAATTCCTTTATAATTTCCCACAACGGATCGAGCGATTTAATTAAATTAACCTTCGTTGTCATTACGCCGCAGGGAAGTTTATAATAAGACGGTACAACTATGCCGGGCGGCTTTGCGCAATGCTGCACGTATTGTATGTCTGCCTGTGGTTAGTAAAACTTTAATCACCTATCAAATAGTCTACCGAACATAATCATTATTACATTAACATACATTATACAATTCAGTACTAAAATACGAATTAATATAGTATTCCAATTCTATAAGTAAAAATATGTAGGTAAAAATAGGTGCGCGGTGTGTAAGGAACATATCTTTATCTAGCATGCCATTAAATTCGTCTATATATTCACTTGGTTGGAATCGGAATGGCGGTGGTATTTTGATGTAGATTGCAATTTTATATATAAAAGGCAAAATCGCTAACGATCAATATAATACAGTGTCATCTTCCAACATACTTTGCTTACTGCTTGGTTCTGTACATACCAGCAGCTATTAGTGCGGCTCCTTTGCCACTTCCATCCTTTGCGTGGATAAATTGAACTTTTACCCCATGCGCAGAACATAACTGCGCAGTCTTGTCTTCAAGCATGGTGTCGAAAGTTGGATGGCCGGCATAGACCGAACCGTCCACGCCCGCTGTGATAACCAGGTCACTTTTCTCCGGATGATTTGCTTTGATCTTACGCGCAATTGCAGAAACCCCCGCCGCGCACAAGTACGCCGCCCTAATGGACACAAATTCGCACACGTGCTGAACTATTACCACGTCCTCGCTGGAGGGGGTTACCCCAACCGAAGAAAGAATCTTCGTCACCACTTCCGTCTTTCCGTGCTCTGCTATCGCCTCTTCCGTGATATCCGACACGTAGCGTGAGAGAAAGGCGTCCGTCGTTGCCAGTGTTTCCGAAATATTCCCAGCAAAGAGATTATCAACCTTGGCTAATTTGCATAATATAGAGCGAACGATCTCCCCCATGTACATTCCACTGATCATCTTCTCGAAGATAAACTTACCCGGCATCGGAGAACTTGCGTCAACCTGCAGGATTTAACGATGTTTTACAAAACAAACTTATAATAGGATAGGATATCCATGTTTATCCCCGTGAATGGGAAAACCAAGGGGGTTAACACACGGGCAATTGTCAGATCACCTCGCGCCCATCGTCGGGTTAACGGAACTATTGCAGTGTGTTGTCTATGATTGGGACTTTTCTTCAATTTGGTTGAACCCATTATTTCACTGGGTTCAGGCAAGGTAAGTAAGTGCCTTGAGGACACAACCAACTAGAAAGTGACCAGTTTCGGACCTGCAACCTTTCGGCTAAAAGGAATCGCAATAAATCACCTAAAATCACGGTATTTCTGGATTGAAACACGCCGCAAGCAAGATAATGGATTAAACTTAACTAACGTTTCGAATACAACATATTGCAACAACTATGTTAAACCAAGATATAATGTAAGGTAATGTGTCAAATACCCTTGTGACAACTGTCGATCCCCTGCGTTTTCCATGCACGGAGATAAACCACACTTTTACCTACTAAGGTGTGGCTACAGATTTAACTTCTGTCATTTTTACTGGTCAACCCATCTCGAGAAAAATAGTAACAAATAAATGTGCAGTTTCCATTTATGTTGTCCTTTATCGCCTTTGCGCGGTTTTTAGTGTGACATGAAACGCCTTAACAAAGTTGCAACGTTTTGCGAGGGTGCAATAAACCTAACAATATGAGCTGTAAAGACATTTAATACGTTAATCCTACACGTCACGTAACTAAACTAACGTTTTACCCGCTCGATTTCCAGGTAAAGCGTTATCAGTTGTCGGGCGTGTAGGTATGATAGGAATCTATTAGTACATGTTTGTTTGAAGGAGGTAATACGACAGTTAAGCTATTCCTCTTGAGAATACGCACGCCCACAATTCGCTTACCGTGCTATTTCACTACGTCCTTTATTGGCCAATTATTCTTTAAATGTGAACGAGGCACTTAAAATAACTTAAATAAAGATCAAAGAGGCGTCCAATAAGTGTTGTTACCAGAAACATAGAAAAGTTAATGATGCTTAGTGTGGAACTTTACAACCAAACTTTATACAAAACTTGAATTTAGTTTATTTGGTTATTCAACTTGGTATTGATATGTGAATCACACCACACCGATATATTAATTTGGCGTGTGTAAAGCACACGATACCGTTGACTTAATTACATATGTCTACTATATTGTCCACTCTATACAGCCTCCGATAACGTAGACTCTATTGTCCACTCTATATCTATGCGTTTAAATAGTCCCTACATACGTCATTATATATTACATATATCAAATTATACGTAAAATATCACCTGTTTATCAAATTCGGTAAGAAACTGGTCCAAACATCCAGTGTCGGCGAAGTATTCCCATTCCATATCAACACACATCCACCTATCTGCGCCTTGACTGTCAACCGACTCAATATTGGAAACTTTCTCCAAGTAAGCCGCGTTGGTGCCTGTTCCAACTATCAGTCCAATTTGGCAGTTTTGATCCTCAGCCACCCCTGACACCAATGTACCCACAGTATCGTTGCACACAGCCACTACCTCGCAGTTTAAATCGCCCTGTCTTGCAATTGCGTCATGCAGCATCTGGACTACGTCATCACCTACCCCGTCCTTGATATGATAAGCTTTCGTCCAAGCTTTCAAAATGGCGTGGTTGATTCTATCTTGGTCGAATGGGAACGAAAATGTGAACCCAACTGGAAGCTTTTTCCCGACCAAGCCGTTCTTATGTGCGAAACTTGCCATTTTCTCGGCGATAAAGTCGAAAAGCTGTGCGCTGGTACCTTCTAATAAATCCTTGGTCACCTTGAAAGATTCACTTTTGATGTCAGCCACGGGTTTCGATCCATTATCCACCGGGTCTGAGAGTGTGAGCAACAAAACGCGAAGATTTGTTCCGCCCAGGTCGAGCCCAATAAACGCCCCCCTTTCCGAGCCATCTGGTAGGCTATCCACGAAGGACGGTAGCATTTCCATTTGCGTGCTAGATTTTCTTGATAACTGCAGCCCATACGTCATATCCTGTAACATTCGGTCACTCACCGTCGTCAACTGGGCATCAGTGACGTGAAGAAGTTCCTTTAAACTCTGCAAATACGGCTGATACGATCCCATCTTGATAAAAATACTACAGATTCAAATCACTACAACTTAGCTCGCTTTAGACCCGAAGTGCTATTGTAGGGGATCGTATTCTAATGTCGGGTAGAAAACTTTGGTTAGGGGGGGGGACAGAGAGATAGCGCAAATAATTAGAAACACGTCCAATTTTACCGAAACCAAATATTTACAAAAAACTAAATAAATTAGAAAACCCAACCCCTACTGAACTACAATTCTTGGTAAAGGTGCTTTAAGCGGATTAATTTCTTGGTAAAAGTATACTAAGAAAGCGGTTTTAATCTGCAAATAATAACACAAATGTAGCTATCAGTACACCGGCGAAAATATTTCAGCGACTATTATAAATCTCCTTCGCTGCATATCTTGTTCCACCCCTGGTTTTAGACGCCCGAGTGCGTCCGGTCCACGTATGCTTGCTTGGTCGAGTGAGTTCGAATCAATGTACGCTTGAATGGTCCCAACATTTTCTGCATATATTCCATCCCGACCTATATACATCCACCTAGGTCTATATACAACTATATTGGCTGCAAAAACGCCGACACCGTTGCTATTATAGCACTGCACACGGCCTCACCGGGACACAAGCAGACGAATGTCTTGTGTGGTTGAAACACAAAGTTCCCTCCAGGCAATGCCGCAGCACGTCTATGACCTTGGCGTTGCGGTTCAACCTTCTCTTCATATGTCTCTATCCATACCTGGGCAGGATCAACCCTGTACAACCCATGCCTGACTAAAGTACATTTTCGAACACGATAAGTTTATCTTAATGCGTGACAGGATGTCTCTTGACGTAGTTATTTCCTCTTATACATAACATATCGTAGTAACGGGTTGCTAAGTAATCTCCTAGCATGACATCTATGACTGTTTGCTGCAAATAAATTGTTCTCTACGTTTGCCGCACATGGAATTCAAGTACCGTTCCGCATGACGCAACTACACAACCTACCGTTACGCGTGATAAAACTGCAAAACGCACCGTTTCGAATGACGCATCTACATAACGTACTGTTCTACATAACGCAATTACACAACGTATCGTTACACATAACGCAACTATACAGCTCTAAACGAACCGTTCAGTTACTACCGGCGAGATCTATTGTTTGGATAGTTTGTGCGTAAAACGATATTCCAGTGACTTGTATTGAACGAAGGTCGGCTTAACAATGTCTTAACAATTGGGGTTTATTTACTTTTGGGGAATGGTTTATTTGCGAGAATATTGATGAGCCGCTTACTTTACACCCCTCCTGGCCCTCCTGGGGCTACTGCGGCAATTCGCTGGAAATTCTTATTTGCGAGGTTTGAACTTCTAATTCCGATTAAATCCGGTTTTCGCACCATAACACGCTCGAAGGAATGTCAGACTGAGTCGCTGCAGCAACCAGTGTTATTTTGCGGCGAATATAAAGCAACGGGAGATTAGATGCAAAGCTAGTTACAAATCCTCTGTTAACCACAATATAATAGGAAGGGGGCTGGTTAGTAATAATTACTGCATTCCGGTAGTTTTAAGTTCAGAGTCGTTAAGATTGGGTTATTACTCTACATTTATGTATAGTACTATGTGCTGAATGCCAACCTTAAAAGCACGTTCATAGCATGTAGTTCACGTTTGTTTAATTCCCAACTCGTACTAGGCATATGTTTTTTTAAATGACACGCTTATGCTAAATATATTCATGTTTTTTTTGTTTTTTTACCTGGTTAAAACTACTAAGTAGAAATCGGTATATATATGATTCGGTTGCATTAACCATTCGTTTACACAACTGTGTACGATAGATTAATGTTTTATTCCGGTGAATGGGAAAACAAAAGGGGTATTCTTACGCATCCCGTATGCACGAATCTGTCGCGCGAACCTTTATTATAATAAGTAAACAGAGCTTCATCTAGTGGCTATGTTAGAAGCAGGAACGGGTTGAATAGGCAATCCACAGTGACGTATGGTCTGTGGTAACGACCAAATGACTGCCGTAAAATACATCTACCAAGCATGAACTTGTGATCATTTTTATTTTTTAGACAAAAATGCGGTGCGTTTAACGATAGAATAGGTTATTCATGTTTATCCCCGTAAGTGGGAAAACCAAGAGGAGGTTAACACACGGGCAATCGTCAGATCACCTCGCGCCCACCGTCGGGTTTACCGAAGCTATTGCAGTGTGTTTTGTATGATTCACATGTTCCTTCAATTTAGTAGAACCCAATAATCCACTGGGTTCAGGCAACTGCCTTGCCCAAGGACATAACCGAACGACAGTCAGTTATCTTGGACCGAAAACATTTTTTGTATATAGGGTGCTATATGGAACGGTCGCGTTAACCATTCGACCAAACGACCGTACTGGACCGAAACCCATGGGAAAGGTTTATAACGCAAACCGCGCCCATGTCGACCAATTCCCCCAAAATAGAATGATCGAAACGCGTAGAGATTCTCTTAACGCAACTCTCTGTCAGTTGTTGCACCCCCTCCCACGTGGAAGGCCACGAGCCGAACACGAGTTACCCATGTTCCACAAATGATAGGATCACGTAGACCAAACCATGTTATACGCGTCTGCGCGACGACCACTAACCAGGCAAATGCAAACAGCCACTTAAGCACCGGTGTTAAATGAGGTCGTTAAAAGGATGAACGACAGTGGAAAACTTTGGGAATTTTCCGCCATCATCATATGCCATGGCTCAGCAACTTGCGGATCCGGAGCTGTATGTATAGTTCTTTCATCCTTCGGATACGGGTCTTGTTAATTTTATGGCTACTGTAGCGAGCGCCTAATAGGTTAATACCCATGCATAAGTGAAACAAACAGAAGAACATTTGCGTCTTTATCTTACACAGTGTTGTTTTATTTTATTGCGAAAATAGTATTAGTTTTGCGGCTCCAAGTGATTTTTATTTTGTGGAATATCAGTTAAAATGGTTCTTTAAGTGCAAAAGGTTGCCGACTCCTGGATTAAGCTGTTGACATAGGGGTTTGATGTCGTTTCACATTCCGGACACATGGCTTGTTTGTTTAGTCTGCCGCATTTCAACTGAAGGGTGTGGGATCGAAACAGGTCGCTGGGTATTCGGTTGGTTCCTGGGCTGGGTACCTAGGGTTGGTCGCCAGAAATCTGTTTTATATTGGGTCTAACAAACCATGTTATTTTTTTTTATGTTAACTTAACTGGTTTTAACGATGGGTTCAACTGAAGAAACGTCTGGATTATACACAACACACTGCAATAGCTCCGTTAACCCGACGGTGGGCGCGAGGTGATCTAACGATTGCCCGTGTGTTAACCCCCTTGGTTTTTCCATTCACGGGGATAAACCTATTGCCCTAACCATTGAATAGCAATAAAAAGCAACTTTTTAGTTTTGGCTTTTATTTTGTCGGTTGATATTTTACAAATTTGTAATGGCTATTTTCCAAACAATACACAACTGCAGTACGCCTAGTTCTACCCCTTTTACCCCAATATTAGAAAATAAATGAGTTTCGGTATATTACAATTGAATTACAGAAATTAAAGAACTTATTTACATCAAATGCGCCGTAGTAATAAAATTTTGGTTTTTAACTGTATACATTTCACCATACAACAGTATTTCATTCTCAAAGTGAATATTAAGACATTTTAAGGTTTTGTCGACTAGTTACAATTAGGCTATAATATTACGTAGGTTCTGTTATCAATTTGATTACATTGTTTAAAGGTGTTTTTTAATCCAATTGGACTTTAAGTAATCCAATTGGACTTTAATGTTTTGTTTAGCTTGTTATACATAATATTTTGACCATGTAAATTGAATATAGTTTTAAATAAAATTGAGTTAGCGCATAATACTGTTGCTGTCCATATTGTACTACAACTTAAATCATACCAACACCAGCCCACATACGATAACATACATTTCCTAGTAAGGCCACAGTAGCTTAAAGTTTAAAAATGGATTTCAGGAGCATTTACGTTGAGCTGTAAGATAAACTAGGTAAAAAGAATAAACCTGATGCAGTAATTTTTACATCTGAAAGGATCGGAAATATTAAAAATCATATTCGATTCTTTCATAGACCAATGCACTTTTGGGTAAAGTTTATTTTTAAAAATGTTTTTTTTCGGGGAGGGGGGGGGGGGATTGGGTCACATTCCAAAACATCCAGATGTGAAAATAGCTACAACAGCTTTATACTTCGCGACTGCTTAGTTGGCGACAGGGGGTCCTTGGGGAATGAGGGAAGTAAAGAACGTGGACACGAAGCACCAGGCAGTGGACGATAGTGAGGGGGGTGGGGGGACTTCTGTGTCTTGTGCTTGCTCAGCCTGTGGTAATAAACATCGGTGTTAGGGATAGGATATTCATGTTTATCCATGTGAATAGAAAACAAAGGGGGGTTAACACACGGGCAATTGTAAGATCACCTCGCGCCCACCGTCGAGTTACCGGAGCTATTGTAGTGTGTTGTGTATGCTTTACACGTTCCTTCAATTTGGTAGAACCCATTACACAACCGACTAGCTAGCGACCAGCTTCGAACCTGCAACCTTTTAGTTGAAAGGCGTCGCACTAAACCACCAGACTAACCGTCGGACAAATGTTTTTTTTATTAATTCAATTAATATACTGCAAATGTTTAAACAATATAGGATGGAAAAAATATTTATTTTTATCCTTGTAAATGTGGGGTTGTTAGAGCTATTAGTGCGTTCTGTATGATTAAGATGTTCTATTTATTAAAACTCATTATTTCACTGGGTTCAGGCAAAGTCTGCTAAGCGCCTTGCCCAAGGACAACCGACAAGCTAGTGACCGTTTTCGAACCCTCAACCTTTTGGCTTAAAGGTGACGCACTAATATTTTTTCATTTTGTTTTTGTGTTGCATATTCTTTTCTTACACTCAATTGTTGTGCAAATTAATTAAAGTTCTTTGTTTTAAGAATGGCTACTTGTGAGTTGTGACGTTACAAAGTCGCTTGTTAGCATCCTGGACATGCTGCTGTAATCTAACTCTGAATAACAAATTTAATCAACATTTCCCTTAATGGGCTGTAGTGAAATTATCAAATTTTAACTGGTCCGAAGCGGTAAATAGGTTGGGACCACTGGTATAGAACAACTTAAAGGCAGATTAACTTAATCCGATTTATTATTAACTTGACTTTATTAATCTATCATATCATCAGACTTAATCATAAACAGATGTGGTAAAGGAAAGGTATAAGTGCCAACTATAATGCTTTTAATCCCATTATAATACCACATAGGCATGAGATGTATCTAAAAATACACACAATCTTGGCTAATTAACCAAAGTTGTCAATGTTTCAGAGAATAATGAATGCAGTTGTATGATAATCTTAGCAAAAACATTAACCCAGAACAATAATTTTTATCTTAATAAGACATAATCAGTTTATGAAAGTAAAATTAATATTTTTCAAAACATTATTAACATAAAAATTATTATTCCGGATTTTTGATTATTTTCATTATTGCCATAAACATAAAGTTAGGGGTGCCACAGATATACAGCCTTGCCTTACAAACTGCACCCCTGGCACCCCACCTGTACCTAACATGACCTAAAATCCATAGATACATTGCACAGCAACATTACATATAATGTGTACAAGGACTCACGTTTTCGTCGGTCGACATTTCTCCGTTGTTGTTGTTGTCTGGTTGTTGAGGTGGTGGTTGTCTGCGCTGAACTTGGAAGAACCCGGACTGGTAACTGGAATAAACCGGTTGAAACAAGTTAAGAAATAAATATTATGCCAGGAGTGCATTTAGTTGACAGTAACCAAAGTAATATGGGAAATTTCAATTAAACAACTGCATGCTTAACTAAAAGAATCCGGACTGGTAACTGGAATAAACCGGTTGAAACAGGTTTAAACAAGTATTTAAGGAATAAATATCATGGCAGGGGTGCATTGAGTTGACCGTACCAAAGTAATACGGGGATTTTTTATTTAACAACTGCATATTTAACAAAAAAATCTGGACTGGAATAAAGCGGTTGAAACAAGTTCTTATCATGCAAACCATGGAAGCAGTGTATTTAGCTGATATCGCCCAAGTAATTATGGTCATTTTCGATTGAATCCTGTGAATTTAGCAAAAAGAATTGGTAAATGGAATAAACCAGTTTAAACCAGTTCAAACGGGTATTTACCTTGGAATTAATAGTGTGGAAACAGTATTGATGTTAGATTGGACAGAAGGTGATTTTTTATCTCGGTAAGAGATGCTCAGAGTCAGAACATAAACAATTTTGTATGTTAAAGAATGGTGAATCTAAGATTCCACATGTGCACGCAGTCGAGTTGCTGGTTATCGCAATGTACTATTTTTATTAATGTTCGAGCTGTATATGGTTCAAATTAGGTTGAGAACCACCATCAAACATAGATAGAATAACCTTCCTATTTATCCACCATCGGATATTAAACCACCTACGTAGCCCCACTTACATGTAAAGAATGAGGAAAAGTGAGAAAACGACAGCGAACCTCCAGAAGGAGGAGTAGTAGTACATGATGCTGAGGAAGAATCCTCCGCGGAGCAAAGTGAAGAAGACATCCAACCAATCCCTCCTCATCAAGTCATCATCATCGGCTGCAGCGAACCCTCCCTGCGCGTTCATCTGGAACATGGAGGGCACACTTTTTGAATCAGGGGACAAAATTATTTCATTATTAGACTGGCGGGCCAAGTGATCGAGCCGCCACTTCTAGTCCTTGAGCTACCAATCACATATACTTAGTTTGTTACTGTTGATAAAAAACATTAAACTAAAAATATGGTACATTACTGGAACTAGAAAGCTCCGTTGCGTCTATATAGCTGTGACATCATGATTTAGCTATGACATCGCTATTAAGTCTCGCATCATGCCGATAACATACGCCGGGCCGTAGTTTACCCATGTCTAATATAGTGTCTGTTGTATAGTTGTGATGTAACAACCACGCACTGTTCCAATCTCAACCTTCATTCCGATACATTGTATTGATGATTATAGTTTGATAGTTGGATAAGATAAAGGGCAACTATGTTTTATCTTTATGAATAAAAAAAATGCTATGGGTGTTAACACACGGGCAATCGTCAGATTATCTCGTGCCCATGGTCGAAATATTGCTTAATTTTCCTTAAATTTGGTAGAACCCATTAATCTATTGGGTTCAGGGCAATTTTCGTTAAGTGTCTTGCCCAAGGACACAACGGACTATTTTTTAAAGCAAAAAATCTCTACTGAGGTAACTTACAGGGGGGTTATTGTCGGGGGCTTGACGGATGGGGTCGGGGTGATTTGGGGGCGGCGCGACATTAGGTTCGGGGTTAGGGGTGAGATCGGGGGTCGGTTGTTGTTGTACGGTTGCTGCACTCATCATACTCGACCCTTGCACTCCATAGCTGGGGGGAGGGGGAGGTGGATTATTTCGGGGAATTTGATTTTAAAAAACTCAAGAATTTATTTAAAGTAAATATATTATTTATATACAAATATATTATAAAATTAAAGACCCAAAATGGTGTTTGGTGACTTAAAAATGTACATCGGCATAAAAAACATACTAGTACCTATAAAGATAAATTATTTTGATATATTTCATTGTGGGAGCTATCTTCAGAGGAATTTTTCTGTGTTTCGATAATGTTGTGTTATACATAGAAATGATACAAAATAGGATAGGATATTCATGTTTATCACCATTAATGGGAAAACCAAAGAGTTAACACACGTGCAATCATCAGATCACCTCGCGCCCACCGTAATTTACCGAAGCTATTACAGTGTGTTATGTATGATTCACACATTCCTTTAATTTAGTAGAACCTTTTTTTTCGCTGAAATCACGCAGTCCCTGGAATAAGGACACATCTTAATAGCCAGTTTCGAACCTTCAACCTTCCGGCTAAAAGACGACGCACTAACCTACTACGCTAGTTGTTTGAGTACATGACTTACTATTGCATGTAGTGCGCCATCTGCTGGTGATATTGCTGCCACATTAATGAATATTGTTCTGTTGTCATTTGAGGTTGGTTGAACTGATTGAATTGGTACGGGTATTGCTGTTGGTTGTACATCTGATGCCAATTGCTGTATTGCCTGTGGTTATACAAGTCAACGGCAATTAGAAAAAATTAGGTTTTTTATAAGGATTTTCTAGGATTCCAGGAAATGTAAAAATAAACGTTGTTTTAAAAGCTTGTTTTATGAGGGAAAACAACTTATATTTTTATGCATAAATTTTTAAAACATTTTCTTTTGTGATAAAATTGTTTTAGATCTTTAAAATAACTTCAATTTAAAAAACATTTTATGTTATAACGTTTTTGCAATAACAGAGTAAACATTTAAAATTTATAAACGCAATAAAGTGTATTTGTCACATTTGTATACTGCATAATTGATTTTAACAAAACTATATCACATAATTCAACTTACTGTGTGGCTGGGTTGGTTTGGGAACTTGAAGCCGTATTCCTATGCCTTAACTCCATTGGTGAGGTGGGGGTGGCGGTGGGTTTGCTTGTAGATGGGGTCTAAAAATGAAGAAATTCATTTTGTATGTCAAACTTCAAACTTAAGTAGTGTAATTTACCATTACTATATAAAACTTGAAAAAATTTCCGCGCTGTAGCACATAAAATGGGGATCGTAATTCAACAGGTGCTCTAATTCATATTTTAATCATAATTTCAGTGTTGACTGTTGATAATATATCAAACCTACAATAACTTAAAAGAAACCTTACTGTTTGTTGCACAAGATCTGATGATAACTTGTGTTTTAACAGCTGCGGTTGTCCCACACATAATAGTCATAAAAAGTATTCCACACCATTGTAATTATTATAATTAGTAGGCGTGTAAATAAATAGAAAAGGCAAATACCTCATTGTGAATTAATTACAGACACATGTATGTGAATGTATGTAACGCAGCATATGGGGGAAAAAATAGGCGCCGACTTACGGGGACATGGGGTGCTCATTCCAACCTATAGCGAGGAATGCGGGGAGGTGACC
>CH001990.1:738218-766356 GCA_000149265.1 Ciona savignyi
CGCAATTCAACCTAAATAATTTCTGATCTTTAATTTTTAATCGTTAACTTATATTGTTTTTGTTTAGTTGTCAATTAAATCTCCGATAAGATACTAAAGCAGTTGCCCTGATACCTGTCATTTAGAGTTTAATCGGCGGCTATCAGACCGCGCCGATTTTCTCTATCTGGCTCTTTGATGACAAAACAAGATAATAAATTTGGCGCGAATCCTCGACCACGTGTGTTTACCGCCATTTTTATTATTTTTTATTGCATCAATCGTATTATATGATCGGCAGCACTAAGTATTTTCTGTTATAAACCAACATTGAATGGTAAATTCCTTTTAATCCCCGCTGTGTGAAAACGGTGCGCGCGTTAGAACATGAGCATTCGTCAGAATACATCGCGCCCACAATCAACCCACAACATATGCAAGCTTAATTTGAGGACATTACGTTAGTCTAATTGTAGTAATAACCGTTTGCGCGTTCATTATTATTTCGAAAGGTTACTTTACCGACCACGTTTAATTGAGCGTAATTGCAACGCATCGTGTGCCAGCAACAAAGTTAATAAACTTAAATTTTACAAAACACCGTTCACTCATCGATTGTTTGATTGTCTACTTGATATAAGCAATCATTCACACGTCGATTGTTTGATTGTCGACGGAATATAAGCAACCATTCACAAGCTGATTGTTTGATTTTAACTCAATATTACGTATTACAACCAAAGTTTTACTACTTCTGTTAACGTGAACGTTTAAAAACTATAATGCATCGCATTAATAAACAGAATCATAGTAACCTATTAGACACGATAATAAATATTGATATAACAAAACGCACAACGGTCGTTTAAACCAATTTCTAGAAATATTTATATTTTAAAATTAGAACGGTAGAACCTTGACTAAATTACGCTTTTCTCGAAATGTTTCGATTATAGGCAGTACGCAACCGCATCTCGTGGCGGTATTTGTTTCTTTGATCGGCAGATTATCGAAGTTCAGATGAGGGTTGACCTTTTAAGGGCAAGTAAATAATTGTGACACAACTTACTAAAGACAAAAGAAGAAAGCGGAAAAGCAACATATTTTAATTATTTTAACCTATAGCAACCTAAGCGTGTATTCCATTCTACATCAGACATTTTTTTCAACGAGCGTAAACGCATTTAATTTACTTGTTAAAATAAACCAAAATTTCCCGGGGAAGGATGCCGCCGAACCCATCTACTCCCCGTGTCGTTGCATTCGCAACCCTGCTACATTTTAAACTTAGGCTTCGGTGATCAAAGAGTTTAAAGAAAAAATCCAAATGTGAAATATAGAAATGTGGTGTTTTTTTATTTTCGTGGCTTATAATTGGTGCTGTCTCCCTGAGCAAAGGCTCGGACTAAATTCAGTTTCAAGTAGATCGGATAAACGGTAGTAAAGGTAATATCAAATAATAAACACACTGCAAATAAGTTTGGGGTTCGGAAACCATACTGTGCGGACGCGAAGAAGAGAAGCCTTATTGATAGTAACACGATAATATATTGGTTTTAAAAGCTGTTACAAACACTGCTGCATTCGTGAATGGTAGCCTAATGTTGTTGCATTCAATACAAATTTAAACAAAAAGTACTGTTTATTTTGTTTCCTATCGTTAGCAAACTTTTGCGACATTCTGTTTGAGAAGATAAGAACTAACACATATAATCTCCGTTTCGGTAACTACCTTTATAGAAGGAAATATTGCGCGAATGTGGGCCTATAGCGAAAAGTATTTTACATGAGGAAAGAGTTTGATCAAAGTGAGCTGGTTAGATTATAGCAACAATTAAATATTTCTTTATCGCTGGTATTGTTGACGGCGCAGCACCAATCGGGCCGATAGGATTAAAGGACATTTGCCGCCACGAGAAACCGCAGTGTGACGTTGACCAACAAGTATTAAAAAACGATTTTATTTAGTGGAATGAACAAAAATCCTGTTAATCGAAGGTAATATATTTCGAACAAACAACTCCCAGCTAAAAATACGATACATTTGCGGCCTGTAATTTAATTAGAGAAAATCTTTATTTCAATATGACGCACGCTAGAATAGATGACGTCATAGTACGTCTGACCTCCCCATACAAAATAAAAAGTCGGCGCGTATGCCGGTGGTATATAAATAATGTACAGACTACACATATATGCAATGGATAGTATATATTGGAAAATGTATATATATAAATATATAAAATTAATTAGCCTCATGAGTCATTGCTAAATGAAACTATCATCGAAACACAATTATTATAATATTAGTTGCAATACATATATCGGGTTAACATACTGGAACATCGTTAGACTTTGCTGGTGATGGCTTCGTACAATTCTTTGTTACAAGATGAACTATGTTGGGAATATTGGATGCCTGGAGAATAAATTGAATCAATCAATTGTGTTTGATTAAATTTAAATGTTTACTTTTAATCAATATGCATGGAATAGTGTTCTATACACATACACCGGTATACAGAATAGGCATAATACCACAGACAGAATGAAGTAACATATAAAGATTGATTATAGATATAAATCAATAACAACTAATATGATGAATGACCACACATTAGTTATTATATATATGCCGTGCCATTATTTAACAATTTTAATAGAAAATGTTTATTGCAATTTTGCAAGTGATACAAGGCTAAATTTTAAGAGGCACATGAAATTATTATATTACCTAATACAAAAAAAACAGAGCTCTTAATATAAACCAAAAAATTAGTGCGAATTGCTGTGCAGCAAAAATTATATAAAGAACAAAAAAAAACACTGAAAAATGGACAGTACGGTATATTTGGAATGATACAAAATAGCTTTTTTTTAAGCTATTTTAGGTTGGATATGATTTTTTATGCTTATTTTTGTGAATAAGAAAACACAAGGAAGTTAAGACTCGGGCAATCGTCAGATTACCGTGCGCACACAGTAGGGTTATCGGAGCTATTCCAGTGTGTTGTGTATGATTTACAGGTTCCTTCAATGTAGTAGTACTCATTGATCCGCTGGGTTCAGTCAATTTTTTTTTAGATATTCATGCAAATGCCATCAGCATCACCAATCAATGATTGAAAGAAGTTACAACCTTGCTAAAACCTTTTAAGAAAATCAATTTAGACATGAAATACCTGCAATACTGAACTGAGCACTTCGTTATCCAACAAATATTTCCCACCGTAAATCAACCTTTGATCGTTAGGTGCCTGAATAAATAAATCATAATAGCTTTGCAGTAAATTGTTATTTACTTAGAATAGCAATAAATGTAAAATTTATAAGCTCATATAGGCTGTATTAAACACACTGAATTAGAGTTGTTATTTAATCCATCCTTCGTAGTAACCAAAAAAATGAATGGTTGTGGCATTTCTATCCAGAAATGTGGTGAAATCCATTTATATTAAAGGATTTATTTAGGTTTAGGGTTATTGTCGATCCTTCGCAAGGAAAACTTCAGGTGTTGCAGTTAGCATTATTATCATCAGATAATTTGTGGCCAATAAAAATGACAGACAACAGTTTGTTTTATAAAAAAGTATGGCACTTGAACAAGAGAACAAGAAACAAAGAAATATTTATGCACATACAAATAGTACATCATTTGGGATAGTAACGTAACCTTTAGGGCTTCTCTAATCGATGAGATAACACACTTTTCTGCTGGTCAGCGGGGCAGGACAGCATATTATTCTGTGGTCAGTGGAAAGAGGGGCGAAGGGATATTTTCGTCACTAACATAAGCTGGATGGGTTATATCGTAACAGAACCTTACCACGTCCCACTCCTGTTATTGACGAAAATACTTGCCCCGCAACTGATATAGTGTGTTGTCCCGCCCCACTTATCCCACAGATTAGTGAGGCCCAACTTTAGGGCCCATTTAACAAGAGGGGAAAATAATTTAGTCATATTCATTAAATGCCATGATGTGGTTGGGGATTTTTTACTACCAGTGGCCCCGTAAAGCACAAAAACGCTTTTAATTTCTTACCGGATTTCCAGCGTAAGTTTCTGCGATTAGTTCCTTTAATTTCTTCACTTGCCACTGTTTCTCACACACAATTGCGTGGTCTTTATTATGCTGGTTTGCCGCTCGGATTGAAATAGTTATTGTGGAACCAGACATTTTCAGCTACTATTATTGCTGTGGCTTTAAAAGGAATTAAGCTACTCAGACTATAAAAAGAAATTTGATAATTAGGTTATTTAACCGGTACTAAATGATTATTCTTCAGAGTAGATTTTACTCACATACAAAGTTCTGTCAAAAATGCATTTTAATTTTTACACTTTATTAAAAACTAACTGGATAAAAATATAATGTAACACGCTGTCTGCATTCTATGTATTAATATGTTGTATGGCGATACTGCAAGTACGATATCCTGTGGCGAAATTCGACACGTCAAAGTCTAAATGATCAATTCTGCAATCCGATGCTTGAAAAATTAATAACCGAAAGGAAAAAGGAAATACTTAGTTTTACTGGCCTGGAATTAGGATGTGAATTGAAGACAACAGACAATTCTTCTCTACAGTTTAGTTATAATGGGTCATTTCTGGATATATTCCTAGACTCCACTCCACTAAAAGGAGGAAAACTACTAAATAAAACTATGAAAACTTATTTTAACACCGTATGAAAAGTACATCACTTTTTTGCCGAGATCTCAAGTGTGCACGTACCAAATATTTAAGTGTGCACACTATCTTCTTTTTATTACTGTTTTACCAAAATGTTAAACAAACATATTAATCTATCCTAAATCTATCATATTCGTCAGCTAATATATTTATCTACATAACATAGAGCACGCTACATAACAAAAAATGTACTGACAGGAAATTACCCAAAGTCCATAGGTCGATTTACAGGTTTGTTGGAAATTATATGGTGTTTATGTTTAAAACTGTGAAAGTACCCAAGTGTGCAAAGACGCAGGGAAATAAGGGTGCCTCTAAATACTACAGGGCCGCTTGGAGCGCTTGGATAACTTAGATTGCTATGGAAAGTAATTCTAACCCTGTCCCAAACACTAATCTCAACCACAGAACTAACTTTAACCCCAACTATAACATTAATATAATGGCTTTTGCAATTACGAAGTATAGTAAGCGATCTAAGCACTCCATGCGATCCAAGCGGTCCTGTAGTATTTAGAGGTACCGGGGAAATAAAACTCAAGTGTGCAGCTGGGTTCTTTCCATACTGGATTCTCACCGTGCCCTAAACACTAATCTCAACCTTAGAAGTAACACCAACATTAACCACAGCTCCAAATCTAACCTTAACGCCATAATCTTCATTTTAGTTTCCCTACTTCCATTTTTTCGTTTTTCCCATGTCCATCGTTAACTGTATGCTTTACACACTTTCCAATTACTGTATGTGATAATAAACTCAAATTTTTATAACCTCTGTTTACAGTATATATACCTTAAGCTAATGTTTATACGTAATCCAAAACTACCCAAGTTTTACCTTCAAATACTGGGAACTCGGTAAGTACACGTCAGATACTTTGTTTTGTTGTGAGAAATCACATGACCAAATATAGAATAAAATGACGTAATAATATGCTTGAGTGAACGTCCACCAAAATCATAACACACCAATTCCGCTCCCACGACATTTGACAGATAGTGGAATTTTACAAGTAAACGTCTCTGTTTATTGCCAAGTTATTAATTTAGTATCATTGTATGACTGTAATGGCCTAGTTTATTTATTTACTTTAGTTATATTTTAAAAAATTATGCTGACATTACAATTTTACAAACGACAACAATATATATTATATACAGTAATGTACATCAAAGAAAAAAGCAAAAGACCGAACACCGAGTTAGCTGCACCCTTTGTGTTTAGTTAGATAAATAAATAATAAACCTTTTTTCTACTGAATTCGTTTAAATAAAATGCGATGACTTGGTATACACTTCTAGTCATCAAAGTCGTGTTTTTATTTAATACTGAGTTTTTTCACATAATTTTTAAGTGAAAAACAAATAAATTCAATTGTACAGTTTATATCTATCTAGTTAACCAGCGGAAATAGTAACGACAAAACATCTTGCTAGATGTACGGTCGTGTGGCCGAGCGGTCAAAGGCACCGATACATATACCGACTTCTATAAAAACAAAAATGGTCTTCTATAAAATATAAAGCTTTTATAAAAACTTATGACTTAAAACAAAAATTATGTTCCCTAGATGACGCTACCGAGTCCTTACCGACGAACTTCGCAACCAGGGAAGCGAATTCAAAATCTCAAGTTGATCGGGAAAAAGGGACTTGGCCGCGTAGAGCAACACTTAAGCCATTCGGTTTAGCGATGGTGCAACGCTCTGTCGAACGTTGAGTCAAGTAGATGTGTATGTAACTGAAGTAGGGAAGGGTTTTGATTACTATGTATATATGGTTAGGTATCGTAGATTGTTTGAACAGAAATATGATGGATTAAAAATTAATTTTATTATTTCTAATTAGTTTTTGGAATAAACAATAGTTTTGTTAAATATTAGTAAACATTTTAAATTTAGCACAATTAAATCATGGCTGAATCGAGTTAAACAGTTTTACTTTATCCCTTGTTAATTGTAACATGATTTTAATTTAATGCTTTTAAACTAAAAAAAGTGTCATAGATATCAAATAAAATTGCACATTATAATGAACTAACGCATTTTCATGTATTCAGGAAATTCCTCAAGAACTGTAAGTCTAGCGGGATAAATATAAGCTGGCAACATGTGTTGCTATGTTATCGTTACAGTTCGTAGCATGTTATGGAGTTTACTCAGCATAACAGCGTGTCTGACTGAGCTTGCAGCTTTCATGAGTGCACATTGGCTAATTACCACCGAACTTCACACTGCTGGAGACAACAGCAGCGACACAAACGGAGTATCTACAGACGAAAGTGTGATAAGAACAATTGGATTGTTCCTTCGCTGTGAACAAACTGGCAAAGACGACTTTATCCGAATGTCTGATAACTGCAGAGTCTACGCTCATTCAATTGGGGATATAGCTTCACCATTCTGGATAGCGACCACCATATTTATGGCCACAGCAATACTTTTTCTTCTCGTGGTCGCCCTGTTTTCAGTGTGGGCATTGTGTTTTCGAAATCTAGGAAGGAAAAGTATATTCAGCATATCAGGAATCCTACAAGCCATTGCTGGTAAGTTAATACTCAAATCCTTAACCATTGTATCTAAGCAAAACATGAAATTAGTGTTAACAGGTTAGCCATGTTGGGTAAATTATTTTTCTCTTACTGATAAAAATATCAAGTGACTGTTTAACTTTTTAATAATCAACTAATACCCGATATCACATGATTTACTTGTGGCAACTCGACTGTGAGCATGATGTGTGATAATATGTATAGGAATTTGGATTTAACAAAAACTTACAGGTTAAGACATTTACTAAAATAAGGTTTCGGTCACTAGTTATGCTAACCAATATTATTTGTTTATAGGTCTGCTGTTAATTTTCTCTCTGGTGTTATTCCCAGCTGGCTGGGGATCAACAAGGGTGCATTACGACTGTGGACCACACTCTGGACCTTTTAATGTAAGTTAATGGATGAAACTTAAATTTATTTAATAGATTATTTTAAAAAAAGATAAGTTGTGGCTTAACAAAGGCTCCAATACCATTATTTAGTTTGGTTTTAGTTTATTCAATTTTTGCCCCAGTATTCGAAAATGGTAAATGAATTAAATCACGACACAGGAACAGGAAAACTTAGATATAAATAAATAAACTACCAACTGGGACCGGAAATAAAAAGGGTTTATGTATTTCCAGTAACAGGCAAAACCATAGTAGTTAGACACACAAAATACACTTGATATAACAATATAAATATAAAAACAGACGTGGCCGTTAAAACTCAAATCAATAATTACACCAGAATTTGAATGGTTAAAATTAAAATGTTTTTCTTAAGTATAATTTTTATTTGGAACCTTTGAGTGTGTAAATGTGTAAATATCTAGTCTGTTTAAATTTAAATTTTTTTCTTTGTTTTTTAGATTGGTACATGTCATATTGGGTGGGCGTATTATGCGGCTATAGTTGGTACTTTACTTTGCTTTATTTGCGCTGTGATGTCCAATCAAGCTGAAGCATCGACCGGCAGCGAAAGTGTTGAAAATGACATAATTGACGGAAAGAATCCGGTTTGTGCGTTGTGAACCTCCACAGAAGTGTTAGCTCCGAATCAACTTAGTTCCAGCAACTCCACAACGCTATTTTCACCATCTTGGCTGCTGTTCAAATACGCAGGCATTTAAGGAGAAGGGGTAAAATATTTCAAAGTCAGAAGGAAGCCCCATATTTAAATTGTACATGTATATCCACTGTAGAAACAGTGTTTCCAAGCCACTTCCAATAGTCAGTGCTTCCAGTTAATTTTTGTCAAAATTGCAAAAAACATATGTCATATTTTAATTTCTCATATTTTCCACTCTATAACTTATATATAGTTTTTGTCAAATTATCAGTATTATATGGGAAGGCTTATAGCTAATTATAAATTCCGTATGTAGAGATTTTACCCTATTATTGCATAATAGTATAGTCGTTATGTAAATGTGCAATTAGAATTTGTATAGTCCCTTACGTACGGTACAATTAAACAGTTTGGCAATAAATCATGTCCACAATTATTCCAAACTAGCTATGCAGTTTCGCTGCCATTCCAATATAAGTCAACTTAAAAAGTCGTTTATTAAGCTCGAGGTGCTATTTCCAATTATTTTCATATTTTCTTTACTGAATCAACAAACAAAGTTGTGCCTACTTTGAATTTGCCTTGTATTTCCGAGAGGCCATTTTTGTTCGTTTTTCATGCACGTTTTGTAAAATCGTTCACGAAAAATTCACTTTGCGTTTGATCGCATTAAATAAAGTTGTCAACTTTATCTCTTCATCCTTATATGGAATTCCGTTTTGCCGGCGGCGACTGCCAAGGTAGTTTAGTTCAGTTTAACCGAACACGTAGAAACATGATTTTATTTGTGTTCACTATTGTGTTTAGGGCCCGCCTATGTATTGTAGGGCGCCGATAATATGTCGCCATACGCTCAGCACGCGCTCAGTTCAAACAAGAGAGCTATTAAAACATAGATCAGCGCCGAAGTGCTTGTCCTTTCGATGGCTGTTATTTAAGGTTCGCAAACACTCAGATTTCAACAAAAGCTTTATACTATTCACCAATGTAACTGTACCAATTCAATGTATATTAATGCAAAGAAATAACAATACATTATATATTGAGAAAAGGTATATTGAATTAACCCAGCGGATTAATGGGTTCTACCAAATTGAAGGAACGTCTCAATCATACACAGCACACTGCAATAGCTCCGGTAACCCGACGGTGGACGCGAGATGATCTAATGATTGCCCGTGTGGTAACCCCCTTGGTTTCCCCATTCACGTGATTAAACATTAAACACAATACCGAACGTAGTTGGAAACTGTACTTCTAGGGTTCAAATGGAGGCCTTGTAAATAAACAGGGCGGTCGAACTAGGCCACCTGTCACAGGACAATACAACTCCCGGTTACAAAACAACTGTCAATCACCCAACATCGGGTTGACAGTTGAAATTTCGCTTCATTCACGCTCCCCACGGGACATCTTTTTCGAATCAATTTTATGGCCGCTTTAACAGTCGAACATAACTTGTCTCCTGAGACCGAATCTTTGACGACGTAGCGAGGTTGTGTCATGACGTAACCACTGCTGAAAAACATGTTTACTATTTCGCGACCATGGATTTATTAGATCACAATGGAAATTAAAGCAATCTATCTTGGGTTGGTATAGTTACGGTGAAACCTCTATTTTAAACTCCACCTCTATTTGAGCGCCACCTCTATTTGAGCGCTACTATAAATAAAGGGTTAACCAATAGAGCACGACAAACATATCATTTAATAAAACGCCACTTTATGGTGAGAGCTTGAAAATTAAAGCGACGTGGCGCTCAAAACGAGGTTTTACGTTAAATGCTGTTATAATCGATATTAAAAAGGTTGGAATAAGTAATCTATCTGTTAAAATCTTTATTACCGTACCAGTACCATAATTTATAGCGTTTTCCCAAGTCAAACAGACAGTCGACACATACATAAATCAAGTTTTAATTTACGTATCTAACAATATCGAGAAATGATTGTCTTATTATTGGATGATAACGGCGGTACCATCTACCAAGTATTATTTCGAACACAAAAAACTTCTGTCGCTTAAATTGATTTCCTTTCAAACTCGGCTTTATTTAGTGTGTACTGTAGCGTGCAATTATTAAGTGTAATGTTTCACTTCTATAAATACCACTACAGAACCGGCAAGTGAATCAATAAAGAGTACCAATTTAAAACTAATTGTTATCCATACACCATAATTTTCCTGCGCAATACGACTTAAATAGCGAAAATGTATATATTAGACAGACTAGACATTGTATGTTGTTCAATGGTAACAATTTTCCCATTTACCCCAAAACGTCTTTATTGAAAGTGCTTTTAGAGAAATGGCATTTTATAACCAACAAATTGCTTCAAATTTAATTCACTTTCGTCAAATTAAATTCAAAACAGACCGTTTTCTATAAATAATACTCCCGTATTTGTTTATATATATAAGTGTTGTACATGTCCCGAATACTGGTATGCACATAGCAGGCTGGTATACTAACGGCCTAGCGTAGGCCTACAGCGGTTTGGTAAATTGACCAATTTGGACTAGAAATTCAGCTAAAATTACGACACAGTCGGATCAGTCGCACCTAAACAAGCAAAACGCCGGTGAATAAATAGGCGTCGAATAAAGCGTTAACATCTTGTTTCTTCAATCGGTTGTGCAGTTTGCATATTTAAATCACGTGTGCTGTTCTAATATTGACCATTTTCCTATCCAGTGTTCCCGTTTTTCTATGCGAAACCGTCGACCAGTTGCAAGTATCGGTAGTGTTGCCAGGCAATTTTAAGTTCGGAATCACTGCGAGTTGTTAATATCCTATTATTTGCTTTGCGACATATGGTATTGCTGGAACGCGTGAAAGGTTAAAATCAGTTTGGACTTTCTCACAATACTTTAACCTCACTGGAAGGTTAAAATCAGTTTGGACTTTCTCACAATACTTTAACCTAAATCACTATATTAAAGACCTGTCTTAATAAACCTAGCCGCAATAATGTGAAATCCTATTACTAAGGGATTAATTACGTGTGATTAATTAATTAAAACAAATTATCTTGAGCTATTGTGGTTAAATGCTGTACAGAAAGAAAGTCTGAGCCATATTCACATGTTTGGTCGTCCAGTATATGTTGTGAGACCCATTAACTACTTGGCTAAGCACGGCTTCCGTTTTAATGTTAATAAACACGTCGCTTTGTGCTTCTCAATTTAGCCGTGTCGCGTTACGCCTTTCGTTACAATTCAATCATTACCAGTCACAATAATTCGTCGATATGCTATTCACAGGCGTGGTTTGCCCACGAACGATTCGAGTCGCAGTGAAATTGTGTCAAGCGCTTTCTGCCCTTTGAAGATAGTAAAATGTAGGGTATGGCTTAAGCACTCACACTCTTGACCATATTATTTATGTTCATCGAAATACAAGTGGCATTTGAGAGTGTTTTCGTTCGAAGCGCTTCATTTGAACACAAAACTACTGAGAAACACAAATCTGATGAAAAGATACAGGTTTTGTTCAATATAATTGAAGCTGGATATGTATACCCTTCGTACACATATGAGTCACCCGAATGGTAGCTATCTTAAACTATAAATTGCGTCAGTAAATTATACCGCCTACACTATTCGATCGAACCCATTACGAGTTACGACAGATGTGGAAACCCAGCTTAGCGTGTTGATTGATGGCACGGGGAGTTGGATAAACGACGGCACATTGCTGGAAATATTTTTAGTTTATTTTATTTTTTATTCGCTTCTTCGTTAGATTAAAGAATAATGGCATAATTTATTAACGTCAAGGAGACAGGATAAAACGGCAAAACTACAGTAGTATCATGGCCTTTTCACCAGACAACCGGTCTTAACTGACGCATAACCCACCACTGAGCCGTAAACATCAAAACATGAGTTCTTGGTTTAGGTTAACGTGATCGGCTGGCCAATTTGTTCATGCGTGGAATCGTGGTCGGTATCGCGGTGGAAGTTGAAGTAATGAGTCGATGATTCATATCAACCACGCATGGCCGCGAAAACAAACTTGTAATTAGTAGTTCGAATTTAAAAGATAGATACGGTCAATCGGTCATTAGGCTGATGACTGGACATGATTTAACCCGTTTGACCATAGGTAAACAACCCCGCAGACGACCCCACAGCACTTAATCATGTGCTATATTGATCGAAGAGTGACGTTGAACCTGTAATTGATACAAAAAAGAAGTCTAGAACGGCGGGTAAATCGGGTCCAAAAACAGCCAAGTTGTTTAGAAAAGTTCCCCGAAAACTTGGGCCAATTTACACCGCAAACTACACAGTCGGGCTGTGGATGACGTTTCGATAAATTTGTTGTGAGAAAGTTTGAAGCAACTGCCAAATTATATGAACAACTGCATGTTCTGTTGTCCAACATTCCGTGCATTGTTCAGTGTCGGCTCTGCGGCTTGGTTGAGCCTAATCTGTCTCGGGAGAATTTATTACATTGTTGTAGCCTAATAACCAGTTTTAACTAGTCGGAACTGGTCCGCAAGTTGTGCGACCGCAGTACAAGCTCCGTGCGGCTGTCAGTTGTTATAAGAGCACGACCACCTGTTGATAACACTTCTGCGACGATTTGGGAGGGAAGGAGGGAAACTGCTTACTCAAACTATGGAAACTAATTCTAATTCTGGTCCAACAACTAATATCAACCCAAGAACTAACCCCAATTCCAACCACAGCCCTTACACTAACCCTAACGGCCTTATATTTATTTTAGCTTGCAGTTTTCCTCTTTCCCTCTTTACCTCCTTAGTTTCTCCGACGATTTGCCACACAAGGGATAAAACAGGTTGTTTTGCCACAAATTGCCTTATATGGTCAATGAGCTGCCACCGTTATGACGCATTTGCGTCTCGGGTTAAAGACACCTGAAGGCATGCACAAATGTATGTCTATTTCCACCGAAAGATCGGAAGATAGTTCTTTCAACTTCCGCCATTCTCCTGCGTATTAACCATAGCGAGAATGTAATGTGTGGTTCGTGGTGGTGAATCTGATCCAAATGAGCAGCTTTCTCATTACGTGGCATCGCCAACAACAACAACTAAGCGCTGAAGCGATTAAGTCTTCAAACCACCAATTGAGAAAATAAATTTGGCAAACAAATCTCACATTACGAGGATCTGAAGCTCAATTTAAACCTCTCGGGCAAGTTTGGAGGATGTTTAGGTTTGGTACTCGACACCTCAGTAATTTAGCGTCTTGTTGCAACATCCACTATTTGTTTATCTTCAAACAGGGTCAATCGTGGGCCATCGGCTTCTGTGACTCCATTAAAACTCACACCGATTGGCCCAGCAAGCCGCTGTCCGTGTGTATGTATTCTATACCCAACGGCGTTTTGCTTCCTTTTGTCCGAGCGGCTACGGAAGACATTAGAAGCCTCCCTGTCACTACAAAGCCGCACTTTCGACGAGTGAAGCCGGCGGTTAAAATTAGGGCGGTTTACTGGCGCGACAATGGTTTGTATATCGGAATTAAAACCGAAACTAAGGATGTACCTATTGCCTTAGGCGACACGTTAATATTGCCCGAGGACAACGTACTAGATATCAACGCAATAAACCGTCAAATATTGACCTACAACCTATCCTTTTTAATAATTACCCTTGTATTTGAATGTCGATGGTTAAACAAGTTTGAACTTTAGAACGCCTGAACGACGACTATCTTACGCCACCTAGAGACGGGCGAACGCGTGATCGCTAAAATTTTAAGAGAAATAAGACGCTAAGAGAAAACTTGGCGGTTGAAATATTAGTTCCACAGTAACGCAGCTAATGAAATATTGGATAATATTTACATTGTACCGTTCAACAATACATCCTCGCAAATCTTGTATACTTTGTTTAAACATTTTGTCCACGCGAAATTGTAGTTTTATGAAACTGAAAACTTAGTTTCTGAAACGTTTGCTTTTTGAATGGATTTAGGTATGGCCGCGTAATAAGGTACGCAGTAAGTCTTTATCATAGAATAAACCACATACACCATTGTAATCTTTAAGTCATTGATAGATTGAATGAATAACTTAATAAATCTACCGGTAACCATTATTACACGGGCAATCGTCAGATCACCTCGCGCCCATCGTCGGGTTACCGGAGATATTGCAGTGTGTTGTGTATGATTCATATGTTCCCTGAATTTGGTAGAACCCATTAATCCGCTGGGTTTAGCGAAAGTACGTTGGCCAGCAACGTTTTACCCACCAAGCTATTCGAGCGGACATATTCTTTTAAATAGTGGGAAGTAAATGTTAGTTTTGACCTTGCTTATTGAAAATAAAATCATGACTTTTCCGTTATACCATGTCCATTCACTGATGTGTTTCAACTACTGTAGTTTTGCCTTATTATTTATCCCGTCTCCTTAACTTAAAATAAGTATGCCATTCTTCTTTAATATAAGCAAAATATACGAAATTAAACAATATGTTAGGCTGATCAATTTGGGATCTCGCGGCGATAACCGAGAGCAAAATCTCACGTTGTTTCCACAAGTGGGTTGTCCATTAGTAGCTTCTCGTTGAAGAACACGGAATCCGGATTACGCGGTTTAGAACGACGGCCGACACCTGTTTATGACACATTGCGATGCCTGAACGGTGTATTCTGATTGGCCGATCCGCGCAATCGGTTTAATCGTTCTTATTGTGACGTAATCGACGATGGGAGATTAACTCGCCGCTAAATTCTGCTCCGACGGACGAAAGTTGCAGGTACCGGCAGACAATTGACCCAGAGCCCAAACAGTCCACGTTACCTCCGTGAAAACCACCTGCTTTTCCCAATTACTGCTTCCACCACGCGAATTGCTAGTGCTCACTATAGCCCACTATATATGAGCATAAATGTTATTATATGTTACTTAAATATATATGAGCATAAATGTCTTGATGTTTATATTACAACAGAGTTCAATTTGAAATATTCGTTTTGCACTGGGCTATTTGATTTTGTTTTGTACTGGGCTAACTGAAAACGTGTACTTGCCTAATGCGACAGTGAGTAAACCCACCATAATACAGCTGGGAAATTGGTTGTTTCGTTGTTCACGAATTGATTTTTGTAGTCGCCCTCATTACGTTGGTCATTTTTGTAGCCTGCATCATAGGGCCTAAGCGCCATAAGTAGTGTGTGGCAACAAGTTTGTACATCGATACCGAAGTTCGGTTACTAAACAACACTATATATATCCAACAAGGGTAACAACATTCAAGACCTAAGGCTCAAATTTATATTGATAAGAGTCGACGAGCAATCAGTAAACATTAAAGCATAAAGCACAAACTCGTAAGAGAGTTAAATTAAAAATCATATGCGGTTATTGCATGCCTACTTTTCATCGTATAAACATTGGCGTATACCAAATGTTGGATAACCATGTATTTCACGTATACCCACAGACAAGTTAAACAGTCTGATATAGTTCAATTTACTGGAACAAGACATGCCTTAGTATGTATAATACTTCAAAACACTTCGATTTTCCACCATACAATTCTCGCTTCAATGTTCATAAGATCTAACACGGCACCGTTTGTAGCAGGCCCCGAAAATAGGTCGATAGGCAACGCTTGTTTTCCTGATCTAAATGGGTCGAGAAATAACATAAGAGCTCGGCGGCTTCGCTTAAAACCTTGGCGGTTGTAGTTTAAACGAGAAGTGTAAAGGCCAGTGGTAGTTTTGCTTGAGAAAAGCTGTCTTGACATTTAGTAACTACATATACAGCTACAATCGTACATGTGGTGATTGCAGGTATAGCAGATTATGCTTAGCCTTAGTCCAGTATGCAATAGCGCAGGTGCAGCTGGACATAATAGACGGAAATACATCAATACCGGTTTGTGCTAATTTGTAGCACCAGTAATAGGTTGGCTATTCGGGTGCGTGGAATACTTAGCTACTTGTGCCATAATACAAGCACTGAATGCGTCCGGTGAAAATTAGGTTGCCGGTAACGTTTTTGGATTTAGGGCAATTATAAGAGCCGATGCATTAAATGTGGCACTAAGCCGTAATATCTAAATTCAGTTACGAGACTTGCTCATTGGCGCTGAAATTTCGAGGCGCCTTTTGAGCTAAGCATGTAGGTCGAGCACAATAAGCCAGGTTCTTCTTTGCTTAACTAATTAGCGCGAGAACGTCAGATTAGCCTTGCGCTTGCCGCCGCTGCCGACTCTACGTATACCCGGTACTGGCATAACAAAGGAACTAGGTCGTGGAACAATAATCATGTTGCAGGATTCGTCGAGCGCTAACGAGGGGGGCTCTTTGAAAGCGTCGCGGCCCGATAAGGCGGAGGCCGATTGCGCGAAAGAAAAACAATTGAATTAGAACGTCAGACGTCGATTTGGCCTATGGGGGTAGGTTACACGGACAGGTGGACGAAGCGTCGATTATCGGAAAGAAGATAAACCAACGATAGCGAGATGCATGCTGTGTATGTAACCAGGAGTTAACCTGCTACAGGCACCAATTGCTTCCACGTAGCCAGAGTCACTAGGTCATCTAAGCAAGCGCATGTTCAGCATAGAGACTGCTTCCAGATCGTAGCTGGCAGAGCGTTTAACTTTGTTAGCAGTGGTATACCCAAGAGTAGTCAGGCTATATACACTTCCAGCAGGTTCCATATAAACCTTAATGTCTTCAGTCGATGTTGTTTTACTCTTGCAGCTTATAGTTCATACGTAGGAAGCTTAGCCTGTGTGTTATTATTTTTGCAGTTGTTAATACAAGCTTTATAATATTATAATAGTCTTCATATTTTCACAGAACTTATTGTTAAAATGTCGGAACATCGAAATCGATTTTGTGTTCAGTTTTGCGGCGCTCAGCCCCACTGCTCGAAGAAGACAAGGTTACTCTACAGTGACAGCTCGGTTGACGATATCCGTGCGATATGGAATGTAATATACGGGACTCCAGCCCCTGAAGAGATTGAAATTATCGTCGGAAGTAAGTTTAATAGTTTAATCGCCTTTTTACTGAAATATATTAGCAAATATCTTAGTGCCAAACGTATAGCTTATAAATGGTATAGTCAGTAACATGATTTGCCATGTAAGACGTGTCGGTAAAAACACATTTTTCAATAAATAATTAATTTCCACCTAGCTGTCATAAAAAGCGAATCATTTTTCTAGCCATGACCATTTAAAACGGGTTTGTCATAACTCCACAAGTTCCCTTAAGTATTATGCATAGAGTTACGACAAAGTACCCAGAGATCCCCGGGTTAAATACATAGGCTAAAAGAAAAAGTTAGGATAAACTTATAATTACCAGTAAGATGTTTAGAAATGCACCTTTTAACTTCACTAATTTTTGAACCAATAATTCGCCCTAAAATCTATTTGCCACCATTGAATTGTTACAAACTTGTATTCGAATCTATTTTTTATATTTATCGAAGTTTTGACGGGCGACATGAATTTAATGTTTCCGAAATGAATTCGCTTGTACATTTGCCGAAAGGGCTTTCTACATCACATAAGTAGCAGGTTGTTGAGTTTAAACCGAATGCCAACATTTTGTGTTAACTGCATTTTTGCATTTTAACCCAAACTAAAAAACTATGATCTCCCGCTGCACACACAAAATGTTTGCCTCTTGGATTACAACGTCTTTCACGCTTTCTATTTGACACGTCACGAAGATGAACTCGTCTATCGTCTTTCACAGTTTCCATTTAACAACAATTTTACCAGGCTACGTTTCGAACCCATGATGGGCTTGTTACTTAGACCGTTTTTGGAATATTATTCTGTATATGAATCGGTCGCGCTAACAAGCAACCACACGACCGTTCAATTTTGAATAAGAATTCATATTTTCCTCTTTTTTGCCACCATTCTTTCCGTTAAGAGTCATCAATATTTGCAAAAATGTGTTTGACATTTTCCTTTTCGAGACGGTTTCACCGTGTGAAATATACGGGTAAATGTAATATATAGTAACCGTGCTTTACTCTGCCGTATTTTATCTATTAAATCCTTAATTAAACAACCTCATGTCTCCCACCAGATACCACTTCATATATGTTAAATGATGAAGACGATTTCGAAGTATTCATGGCAATGGCCGAGGACCAATACCGTCTATTACCTGCCAAGCCGCTTTACGTAGTGCTTGCCGTACCGGGGATATACCGTCCGTCCCCGCCGTCTCCCGCATCGTCCCCAGACCGCCAGCCGCATCATCCAGGCGCGTTTCAATACGGAGGGAAGTTGACAAGCTACTGCAAGGAGATAAAGGTGAGACCAAAGCTTCCGCATTCTACGTGATTTTGACCATTAATTATAAAGTTTAGTATTGACTCCCTATTTTTGCAGGACCGTCAAAGTCCATACCACGTTAAAGTCGAAAGCAGCGATTCGAGCCCAAGATCAATGAATTACGTTCAAAGTAGCCCTTCACCGGTCAGCGATCTTAAAATCGATGAATCTGAACACAGGAACGGTCACAGCGCCCAAGATCTAAGCGTCAAAAACAATTCATATCCTCGGCACCAACACCCGCTGGATTTTAGCGGTAATCGACCTAATGAAGCGAACGTTGAAAGTCCGCTATCTCTGCTTGAAAAGGGAGTGGAGAACAGCTTGCGGAAGAGCGTGCAGATCCCGCAGCCCGGCCACACTCCCGAGGTTTCTAGCGCGCTTTCGTTTGTGAACAATATGCAGCAGCAACGGTTGATGCAGAACAGTCCAAGCGCTTCGTTCATCCTCCAAACCTTTCTGAGGAATAACTTGGAACGAGCTGCAGCGATGCAGTTTACAAACGGCCACAAACCGAATGAGCCTCAGAACAACAGCATTTTGGCGTCGACTTTAAAGGACTACAGGTGAGATTCGCACGTTCATTTTGACGTAGCGACGACTAAACTTTGTCTGTAATAAGATTGACCGAGCGTTTTTGTATCGTGTCCCTATTTCACTTAAGATGGTAACTAGTTACCGAAACGTCTGAAAGTGACACAATATTAACCATCGGTCTCATAACAATCTTGGGAAGGATGGGATATGATATTCATGTTTATCCCCGTAAATGAAAATATACAAGGGGGTTACCACACGGGCAATCGTCACCTCGCGCCCACCGTCGGGTTACCAGAGCTATTGCAGTGTGTTGTGTAGAAGTTACTGCACTGAAAGTGACTTATCTATCATTTTTAATAAATGTGGCGTTAGTTGGTTTATGTAAATAAAAGTAATGAAAGCTCTGTGGAGCTTGTAGCTAAACTTGTTATTTTAAGTTTAAATTATATCTAAATTCATTCATGTTTTAAGGTTGTACAATGGGAGCGCTGCAGTTATGCCGGAGCAAGAACGCAAACGAAAGCGAAGAAGTTATCCAAAAAACGGGAACACTCCGGTAAGACCCGTCTTGTAATGCATAACACAGTCACCACATCAATTAAGTAGACCTAAAATTTTAAGTGTTTTTAATGTTATTTTAAGTTGACTTTAACATGTATTATTACTTATCCCAGTGCTACAAGGTATAATCCATTTGCGTTTTTTAACTCTTTGTTAAACTAACAAAAATTATACCTTGTATTCTTTGTCAAACAGTACCGATTAAAGATCAATTATTTTAAAATGTCTTAAACAAAAACAAATGTTCATTAATATACGTAAAACATCTAATATAAGAATCTACATGTAATTAGATTGCTAAATTAACCTCAACCACACAGATGTGAAAACGTTTAGTAAGAGTAAAACCATTAGGTTAAAAATATAAATGAATTTCTAAATTAAACCATATTTACGTTTACATAGAATAGATAAAAAACGTTATGTATAACATAACATAAGGTTTAAAATCTGCAAAATTAACCATATTTAAACCGAACAGATGAACGGTCTGCACAGAGTAATGGACACGAGCAAGCGTATGAGGAGTTCCCCGACACAGAGTAACATAGAGTACCACTACGAGCGAGCGGTTGATTACCAGTAAGTTGAAATCTGTTTTATTAACATGCATCTCTTTACAACAGTGCTGCACAAGTCTATACATTGAACAATTTGTAATTTAATGTTGGAATAGAATGTTTTTTATCACTTGGATGAACATGAATTTTATCATATTTTCTTAAATATGCCGAATGTATATTTAAAGCGGCGCAGAATATTTTTATCGAACAATTATTGATCATTTTTACATTGCACGAAACGCCTGTTATCTTAATACTTATTGTTTTTTTGTTTTTTAATTTTAAGAATTATTTTTTTTTTCAATAGAGACAATAGAGACCAAAACATAATTATCAAATCGGTTAAATTATCGTTTAAAACTGTTTTATGCAAATTAACTTACATTCGAGCATTATTTGTCCCTGACGTAATTTAAATGACATTTGCCCATATCATTGTTACCTTAGCTTAATGGTTTAGTGCCTCGCCTTTCAGCCGAACGGTTGTGTCCTTGGGCAAGGCACTTAACGGACATTCGCCTAAACCCACCGGATTAATGGGTTCAACTAATCAAAAGAAACGGGTGAATTATTGTTTCCATCGATATATTGAACTAAACTTCCACCCACAGCACAATGACAGAGATCGAACAGAAATCCCACAACTCAGCGCATCGCTCACACTGGAAGCATTTGTTGTTCGTTTCACAGAAAAGTCCAAGTTTTCTCACCACTTACCGCAACGCCAAGGTATTTTTTGAAACTTTTTTTTATTGAGATCATTGTCATTTAGATGTATATATATATATATATATATATATATATAAGAAACTATATATGAATTGGCCGCGCTAACCATTCGGCCAAAGTTGTAAAATATTCCGATTGTAATATTTAAAATTTTAGAAATTGAGTTTGAAATTTGTTTCCAAACATTTCCGTCAAGAAGTTCTTAATACTTCCAGTACGACGAATGGTCATCGGAGGCCCGGGACATCTTCGCCATCTGCAAGCCGGACAAGTACAAGTGGTCCTTCCTCACCATCTCAAAGCAGGGCGACGTATTGTGCAAAAGAATCATTAAACGGGTCACCGCCCTCAAGGATTTGCCCGCGGAGGAGAAACCGGACTGGTGTCCATCGGTGGGTCGCGTTTTTAACCGTTTTAGTTTATTAGGACAATACCAAGTTAGGATAGGATAAGATATTTATGTTTATCCTGGTGACTGGGAAAACCAAGGGGTTTAACACACGGACAATCGTCAGATTACCTTGACCTGGGACAATGAAACGTGTGGGTTAAAAATCCACATACATACGTCATTTGATATGGTTAACTTCGTTTAATATTTGAGTTTTTTGGAAAATTCTCATTAAAACCACTGGTCAAGTAAAATTAATTTTATAGATGTTTATTAATCCCCATATATATCTAACGGTATTTTATGTAGGTTTAATGTTCATTTATACCATATAAAAATGGTACAGCTCTTCATTTTTGTCCTTATGTTTGAAACTTCTGAGTAATATGACTTAAAACCACCTTCAAACAGGATGAAACATTGGATATCTCGAGAAGCAGAGCTGAAGAACGACTCGCCCAACTCGAACGTATTTTGTTCTCCAGGTAAATCCCCTAAATCTCCATAAAACCAAAATGACTTGCTGGAGGCGGCAGAAGCGTTGTAAGACCATTCCTATTCTGGCATAATACCTATTCCAGTTATTTATTATGGAATAAATTTAAATTGAGGTTGATTTAATAGCTCAAGTTCGAACGATTAGCTTAGTAGATCACTGATCATGTATATCGTATTCCTGAACCTGTTTTTTCTGCAAAAATGGATTTATACATGTCCCTTTATTATCTGGATCGAATTCCATTATTTGTACAACCACGTAAAACACCAGTAACCCAATCATTAGTATTTTACATTACAAAAAATAAAACTTTTGTTTTCAGAAACGCTTCAGCCGGATCTTCCCCAGTTAACCAGAAACCTGATGATCGAATGTGCATTGAAAATATCAAGGTAAATCGACTTCCTACTCTATAAATCACAAACTACCTTTCTGAATTAAAAATGGCATAAGACATTCTCACTGTCGAGTTAATTTTAGGATTGATTATTTTTATAAAATATACACCTAACTAATAATATTAACTATCTTTTATGAAATTTACATTAAATTAGAATATGAAAGGATAGAATAGAATAGGATATTCATGTTTATCCCCGTGAATGGGAAAGCCAAGGGGGTTAACATAAGGACAATCGTCAGATCACCTCGCGCCCATCGTCGGGTTACCGGAGCTATTGCAGTGTGTTGTGTATGATTAACACGTCCCTTCAATTTAGTAGAATAAACCGATGGGTTCTTTTAAGAAAATTTAAGATAATTTAAACCAAACCAGCAATAATTTTATAACATTTTTCACCAAACTTACAATTTATTGTTAATATTTTCAGCCCTTGAACTTCATGGGGAAACCCGTGTTCAAGTCTCTTCCTACTCCGTTCGTGCTGCCTGATGCCATCAAGTCTTTGCCCGAAGTCCTTTCGTCCGCTCAATTCAACTTGCCGCCTTTCTCTGAGAAGGAGAGTGTGGTTTCCGAAGAAGCGTGTTAGACCATCCAAGTGCCACCGCATAACAATCATTGTGTTTTGTTATATTTTGCAAAAATAAGCAATATGGCTGCCCGTGCTGCTATTCAATTTTCTGTTTAAAGTTCTGTAATATTCCGTTGGTTGAAGACTTCGTTACATACCAATATACCATTGTGCTATGCAATTTCGTTAACTTTAGTGAGATTGTCAAGTCCCAAGTAAGAGATTCTGCCGAGTAGAATGACTTTAAACTGTGACTTGTGTGACGTTTATAGATTTTTTTATATCAACCTTTGTTTCCTACTTGGCGCAATAAACATACTGAGGTGAAATTTGTAGATTTATTGGCGCATTTTCTTTGATCTGAATCTGCTGTTACATTAGATTTTAAATATATTCTATTTGAATAAGTTTCGAAGATACTTAGTAAGACAAACAACCAGATTATAAAAATTGAAGGAACGTATAGCCTATAAATCGCACACGCGAGGTGATCTGACAATTACCCTTGTGGTAATCTCCTTTGCCTTTTTCAATTTACTGGGATAAACATAAATATCCTATGGATTTACTGGACGAAAAATACAGGACATTCTACTTGTACCACCTATTATATGATGCACAAATATTTCCCGTGCGTTAAACGTCCCCCATTTATAAAACATGTATGAACATTGGGAGGGGGTGGGAACGTGAATATCCTATAAGATGTGTGTAAGGCAACATAAGATTAAAAGAAAGGCGGAAACCGCTGAAAAAACGTTTTTTTAGTAGAACCCATTCATCCGCTGGGTTCAGGCAATTTCCATTAACTACCTTGCCTTAGGACACAACCGACTAGCTAGCGATCAGTTTCGAAGCTGCAACCCTTCGGCTGAAAGGCGACGCACTAAACCACCAGACTAACTGGTCGAACGAGTTTCCTTCTGCAACTTTACCCTCCTTTGGACCCGATATGTACACAAAAACTAACCCGATTGCAGTGTTTAGTTAATTTAAGTACGACTGTTGGGTTTACCTCTTCAACCAATGTACGAGGGACGCGACAATCAGTCAAATGTTGGATGAATTATTTGTTTCACCTTCTTGTATAGATTAGAAAATAGATTACCTTGCGTCTACTGTCGGTAGCCAGAAATATTGCAGTGTGTTGAGTATGATTGAGATGTTCTTTCAAATACGTAAAACCCATTAATCCACGGGTACATAGGATGTCCGCTACATGTCGTGCCGATAACACAGCCGACCAGTTTCGATCCTCTAACCTTCTAGCTTATAGGCAAAGCCGATCAATTTGGCCTCAAACATACATATTTAAAATTAGATTTTGCGCTTATAATGTCGGTTGCGGCAAGCTACCGGTAACAATTTCTTAATCGAATAATTGTATTGGTTATGGGTACGATCTGTGGATCAACATGCTTTAACAGCTCTCCGAAGAAACCCCCTTTTTATGCACGAAGTCAATGAAAAAGAAGTGGCCCAATGTTTGATAGTGTGCTTGGGCAAGCCACTTAACGGAAATTGCCCGAACCCAGCGGATTAATGGGTTCCACCAAATTGAATCATAGAGCACACTGCAAAAGCTCCGGTAACCCGATAACCCGTGTGATAACGCCCCTTACGTTTTTCCAACAACGAGCAAACATAAATATCCAATCCTATTTCCTCACGTGAACTTTGGCCCTGCCAGTCAGTCGCACAAACAGCAATAAAGAATGATTCGTAGATTTAATATCAACAATATAAGGCACAGAGGAAGGTCGTATGAAACCGTGGCGGAACAGCAACGCGAGTACCATTCCATCACGTTGCGTATTGCGTTGCGGTACGGGAAACGTAACACGGCATGTACGACTCAATCTAGGAGCCAGGATTGGAAACCGCAAAACGCGGCTTGCCGTATGCCCACAGGCGGGGACACGCATGCAGCAAAAGTCGTGTTAGTAAAGCAATTGCGAACAAAGAGAAAAGCGGGGATGAAACTTTGGAATAGAATTTAAAACCACGTAATAGGCACTGAAATTTCAAGCGAAATAAAAGGAATAAAGGGCAGAGCACTCTTACACGACCACGTATGTTGCTGGGTGGCAAAATACATGCGCTGTACGATCATTTATGTGTAATATCATAATCACTGGGTCTATTATATCGCCATGTTGCCGTAGTGGTCGTTTTGATGTATGTCCGTCGAAGCGATCACGTTCAATAATAACTTGACGAGAAAAAGTGAATCCGAAAAAAGTATTTTGTAAAAAAGGAACGGAGAGTTTTAATGGGGGAACAAAAAGAGAAATTTTGAATTTTTGTTCGGTTTCTACGGTACGAGTTTCACTTTCATTGGCTTTTCGTAGTGGCTGTTTTAAACACGCATCATATACGAAATCTCAGGTTTCGTTTAAGATGGAAATTACAAGGTCCTTGGGCCGTCGTGGTAAGTGCAACAAAATAAAATCTTGAAAGGCAGGAAAGTGCAAATAGTCAACTGTGTAAGCTGTACTAAAATATAACCGGGAATAAGTAGGATGGGCTTGCTTCTCAAGAATAAGTCAGCGGAAACGCATGCGTGTGTTGTATGGATAGACTGCATAAGCGGGTTATTTATCATTATTGAAATGGTCGAAAACGAGATCGGTTTCTAAACCGGTTAAATGCAGTTTTATCTTGTTTTAGCCTGTTCTACCATATAACGGTTTATGGGTGGTTATAGAGGACTGGTTCTAACTGGTTTTGTTGCTCAAAATGTGAATTGTACAGAAAAAAGGAAGGTACTAGAGACGGAACGAAAGCATAGTGATTTTGTTGCATATGTACATGCGGGATTACAGCAGTTTTGTGTACTTGATGCTTGGGATGCCATATCATCACCAACCGGAGTGTGGTATCCACGATAGCTCGCTACCATCAGCTTTGAACACGTGGGGTTGCACGTTTGAACCCCGTTTCGCCGCTAAGTGTTGTAACTGGGGCTGAGTAGACCCTCCCACGAGTCCCACTGCGGATCCATGATGGCGGAATTCGAGCACGGGGTGTAGTTGAGGGTTCCTGTTGAACCCGCTGAATATATTTCCCCCTCGTGAACCCCATTGTACCCGAGGTGACGGGAGTGCTGAGCGGGGTGCTCCTCGAACGCTATGTTCCCGAATGGACCCCCGGGTGAAGGGGGCCCCCCTACTGCAGAACCGAGGGTTAAATCTAGCCACCCGAGTTCGTTTTCCATCTGGGTATTCCCCCCGGACCCTTGTGGGGCTTCGTTGGAGGATAATAGCTCTTGCGATGCGGATTTCGTGAGATAATTATGCGAACGCGGCGACGCAGAGATCGGATGGTAGTTCGGCTGCACGTTCATCGGGTGACGCATACGTGGTGACGTCATCGGGGAAAGTCCCACAGTGTTCAGCGTCTGCTCGCCGCTATCGAGCGACGACGTGGATAATCGGAGATCGTTCACCATGTCTTTGTTGATGGCGTCGACGTTGGTGTCCATGGGTGAGAAATGGGGGGTGGAGTAGAGGATTCCCGAGTCGACGCTGTTCCTCGCGCTGTGGTGGGTGAACTCCTGCTGTGGGGGACTGACAGGGGGGAAATTGCTCGTGTCCATCAGCGCGTCACCTGCACTGTCCACTAGCATTTTCGTGAGGTCGCTAACCGACCCGTCGGCCCCTGTGTACTGCCCCATGGGTTTGTTGGGGTACGATGGGGGGCGTTTCACACGATTGTTCTGCACTTCACGCAGCAGTTGCGCTTGCTCCTGTAGTATCACGCTGTACTCCACACCACCAGGTTGGTAGTGGTTGGTGTGGCGTGCCTTGCGTTGTTGTGTGTTGTTGAGACCATGGTACGCTGGGTGGTCGTTCAACAGCTGCCTTGTTACAACAGGGGAAGGAGGGATTTCTGGGGGAAAAGGGAAGGTGGAAGGTGAGACACAAGCATCAAAAATGAGTAAAATGATATGTGGGTTTTTTGAGGAGAAAAATTCGAGTAAAAACACTTTTTATTATTTTTCCGAAAATCATTATTTTCTGGAGATAAAACGAATTGATTGAATATAGGATGAAATTGGGATAAACATGAATATCCAATCCTAATTGTGGGAAATCTGTAGGGGCGTTAACACACGGGCTATCGTCAGATCACCTTGCGCTTACCGTCGGGTTATCAGAGCTTTTGCAGTGTGTTGTGTATGATAGGCACGTTCCTTCAATTTTAGTATAAATTTTTGGCAATCCATGAAATGGACATATTCTGTGTTTACACAAGGGCACAATCATTTATATCCTTGGGTTTCCTGTTAACTACTTGCAAGTACTCGGTATGTCCGAACGCCTTTCAGTCGAAAGGTTGCAGGTTCGAAACTAGTCGCTAGTTAGTCAGTTGTGTCCTTTGGAAAAGCACTTAACGTATATAGCCTAAACCCATAAACCGGCCTTCTATATAACAGCCGCTCGGCGGGAGGATATCTGACGATTGCCAGTGTGTTACCCCCCTTGGTGTTCTCATTCACGGGGATAAACCTGAATATTCTGACCTATAAAGAAAAAGGAACCATCTTAAATAAGTCATCATGATGACCCCCCACCTCCATTATCAGTGAGAAGTTCCAGCAAATCTTCCATGTCTCTGTTGGCTGCTTGAATCCTCTCCACCGGGCCGTTCTCGTTCAGCATCTGTGGAGGTTTGGCTTGTTTATCGACACATTATTTACAAAGTTTCGGCTGAAACTTCTAGGATAGGATAGTATATTCATGTTCATCCCCGTGAATGAGAAAACCATGGGGGTTAACACACGGGCAATCGTCAGATCACCTCGCGCCCACCGTGGGGTTACCGGAGCTATTGCTGTGTGTTGTGTATGATTTACTTGTTCCTTTTATTTAGTAGAACCCATTAATCCGCTGGGTTCAGGCAATGTCCATAAAGTGCCTTGCCCAAGGACACAACCGACTAGCTAGCGACCAGTTTCGCACCTGCAACCTTACGATTGAAAGGCGACGCACTTAACCGCTAGACCAACCAGCCGGTATTAAGAAGAAATTTGTAAAGTGTTTGACTTATTATTTTTATTTATTTAAGCCAAGAATGTATTTGTTTTATTTGAATACACGAAGCAGGACCTTTGATAAAAATTTGAAAACACTGGAAAAAGACAATATGACAGTCATTGAAAATGTCGTCCAAAATGCATTATTTAGGTCAGGTTTTGATTTGATGAACCTATAAGATCCTATAGTGTTGGAGAAAAGTTATATTTCGCAGCATATTCGCATATTTGTTTGATAATCTATGCAAAAATAGATTAATCA